>BQKZ01001387.1:24711-37270 GCA_036244855.1 Temnopleurus reevesii
TTTATGGAAGGTGCATTTTGATAAGGGGATCAGCGTTTTAACGTGGCTTTCTAAAATAGTATGCTTGACAGACACTCTATTTTATATGCTTTGTTGCTATGGTAACTGCCTGGAAATGGAGAAATAATAGTTGCGGCTGTGGGCGGACGCCATCAATTCATTCAGCACGGCATTCTTTCATCGTCACCTTCAATATCAACAGGTCTTACCGCTGAGGTTTGGTCATCTAAACCTGAATTATGTATGCACAATGAATTATGTTCATACGATTCTTATTATGCACGTATTCTCTCTCAATCCATCTCTTACTCCCTCTCTTCATCTCTACTAACCTTTGTCTCTCTTTCTCTTCTCTATATATCCTATTAATCTGTCTCTACTTTTGTTTTCTACTCGTGCACTCTCAAGCTCTGTCTTCTCACAATATACAGCAGTCTCTTCATGTGTGATGTGCACTGCTGCATTTCAAATCCTTCATCTTCATGGCATAATATCAAGTTTCAACCATTGAGTACGAACTAAATTATTAAGAATTGTGAAGAAAAGAATTAGAATGCGCACATAATATGAAAGTTGCAATCTTCGTAATGATTTAGCTTTCGATCGTAGAGACGGACTGACACAACATCCTCATTTAAAACGCTTATTTTATTTGTCAATTTTGGTCATATATTTTCCTTTGTTTTATCATATCACTTGGCAAATGTGTATCAGAAGTAGACTTGTAAAGATATGTCCTTAAAAAATTCCCACCACTCCGGCTCTTGCATTTTAGTAGTAATATTTGGTAACAGTTGGCTCCGACGATGTAGTAAACACCAATGAGTTGCACATCCATTAACAAGGTTTGGGATTAAATCCTTAACTAACATCATCATGGGATGGAATAACCTATATATGCCTCGGTCAGAAATCTATTGGACAACATACAATTTTCCTGCCCGATGGAATAGTGTGCCACCTGGGTCCCGGTTACGATCCGCCAGGGGTTCTAAAAGTGCCACGCCAGGCACCTTTCATCCTTTCGTTTTGTTTTCCTAGAGAATCGGCTCGTGCAGGAACCAACAAACAATTTAACTATAATCATTTTTTTGAAGGTTTAGAGATCAAATTTGATCGTACCATAGAATGTTGAATTATCACTTTTCCATCAGCTTTTAGCACGTGTCATTTCTACCTAACTTTATTCTTATTTCATTCATGGGGCCAATAAGAATGGTACGGGATGGTACATGGTCCGTGTGGATAACAAACGGAAGCCAATGCTTGTATATAGAAGACGCGGAAAAGATCAAATATCAAACTCACCGTCAATAATTGAGAGACTTTATCGGTTGTCATTGTCTATCAGTCAACTGAAAGGCCAGACATGTACCTCTTGTTCCGAACGATGTTATGTTACCTTAAGAGTTTAGGTAAGACCAGGGAGATGGAAATATTTCTCCCCGGTAAGACGTTTCTTTTAATATACATCCTTGTGTATGGGCGTTTGAATCTAAAGTCGGAGGAGACCGTTAATCCACATCGAGCCTTTAATGTAAATATCAGTAATTGATAACTTTCATCGTTTTATCATTATTATTATTATTAATTATTTATATATCATTATTAATTATTTATATATCACAAGCATTGGATCATCTTAAATTTGTGTAAATTTGTCAAACCGATGCATTACATATCGTGACCGTAAATGGTTTTTAGAACTTTTAGTCGGAGGTGTTGTGAAGGTCAAATTTGGAAATCATTCCCCTATTCTGATGAGATATCAATGGTTATTCAAGTACAAATCAGATATAATCGGAATAGGCTCACATAACAATGCGATAGAGATGCTTGCACATTTCAATCCATAACGTAAACAAGGTTACTATGGAATTAGACATAACTAATTCTTTAGAAAAAAAAAATATTCCAACACTGTTTCATCCCCTATCTACCGTATATCATTTTCTATGCCTTATTTTCGAGTTCAAGTTTAATGTCAAACATACCCTTTTACTATTGTGAATGTTGATCTGTGTTGGTTGAAAATACTGAACATTCAACTTTTGATCTCAACACAACAAAATATTACCTCGAACTTTTCTGACCAAAAATGTCGCGGTAATTTCTGGTTAAATGTTCAGTATACCATTTTAGTTGATTCAAATTCAAATCCTTTTTCACATTTGGTTGGTAATAAGCACGTCTCCTTTCGTCCTTCATATACATCAATGATGGCAGAGTTAACTTGATGTATGGTTCTGTATCCGACGGTCGCAATGGGTGTGCGGTCAACCCAATGAAGATTATTAGCGGCGACTTTGTCAAGGAAATACGATGCTATTTAAAATGTCGAATTTCTTCCCACCAGCCACCTCATCAATCTGTTCATTTCCGAAAACTCATCCGATACGCTCATTTCCTCCCCAAAGATACGAGATGAAGAATTGTTTACAAACAATCTCGTCTAGAAGCGCTTATATTCGGACACTCTAGTCTGCAATGATCTTCTATTATTAATCGCTTCTTTTAGCGGATCTCAACATAAAGATGTTTCAGCACTTTGGGTTAGATATCTTGGATTATGTTGATCTACAGCCAAGTGGTACCAGAGACCATTTTAAGTGCTGCAAAGTGTACCGGTAATAAAAGCGAACGAATAAGAAAGCCACTTTGCTCCCAGATATGGGACTTTTATTGCACATTCAAATGCGGAAATGGACTTGTGTATTGTAATAAGCACGCACTTGTATTTTCCCATTTTGTCAGAATGATGAAAGAGGGGTAAAGGAGGCAGAGAGAAACAGATCTGTACATACCTTTCACAAGTTAGAGGTTTGTTCGGGATGAGTGAGCACCTATATGTGAACATTTTGACTAATGTTGTCTCTCTAAGGTGCTTGCTGTTAATCTTTCACCTAAATGTCCTTCACAATTATCAACATTTTTACAAGTGTTCCACCCATACACTAATCCAATAGCCCCTAGTTTACAACGACAAAAATATAACTAATGTGTTTTGGGTCTTTTTTTTCAACAATGGCCGCGAGTTATGGATCAACATTTTTTTTATAAATTTGAGTGTGTATAATAATGTGTGTTGATCCCCTTCCTCATAACGAAAAGTTTAGTGAATAATGTTTGAATACGCTTGTGAATAATGTTGATAATTGTGAACGACCCGTTAAAAAAATCTAAAAATCATCGTGAATTGAAAAAACAACACATTGGGCCTTATGAATATATTGATCATACCGAGATCAACATTCAAAGTATTCCTTTTTTAAACTTATTTTTTAGCTGTTTGAGATATTTTTCATTTTGTCTACCTCAAATCCATGAACCCAGTAAATTCCGTCTCAACTATTTTCGCTCATGCGCACTCTTAAAATATCTCAAGTTCCATCAAACAGGGCCGATAGACAATATGAATCCGAGTCCTTCTAGGATTACGGTTTAATTGCGAGTTGACGCCTGACCCGCCATAGATAGAGTGCAATTAATGTCAAAATGGAATATTGATGACTCAAAGCCCAGAAATCCATCAGAATACGATGAAATCAAACCCAGGGTTGATCAGACTAATTTGCAATACCATGCACAGTCGGGATTCTGTTTATCCCATTACTATTAAAGGTTTATTCTGGGCTGGTCAGTTGCATATACAGGGGAGTAAAAATCACGCGAATGAAATGATTTAATTGATTAAATAGAACGTATCGCGACTCAATTTACTTAATTTCATCAAAGCGTAAATCATTTTTATTGGCTTTGGACCTTCGCGGTAAAATTTGACCGCAGTATCATGCAGGGGCATCGTCAGCAAGATTTCCGAAAGGGTGTTTAACTTTTCTTGGTAACCTTTTTGCAGCAAGAGGTATCTGTCCCACATCTCTTGGGATGAAAATGCTTCTTGGGCTAAGTAAAGCCATGCTGATAAGAATAGTTTTCGGCAAGAATGAATGAAAGGCAAGCTACAATCAGTTATGATATAAATTAACATACCTTGAGAAGGATATTTAAGCAAAACTTCGTTCTTTCAATCTATCTGCAAGCACTAACTTGCTGACAAGTATTCATTACCTAACTTAGTCATCATTGTCAATATCAAAATTAATTGTAGATAATCATAAATTTCTATTTTTAGATGTCTAATAACTATAGCTGCTCAAACGTCTATGGTTATATAAAAGCATTTCATTATATACATTATGATTAAGGTTTTTTTTATTACACCATATATCTATCTCCATCTCTGTCATAAAAGCAAAATATTAGAATTGATAATCCTAAGGGAGAATCATCGGATGCAAGGCAAATGGCATTGTCGTGTTACGCATGCACAGGGGACTAGCCCGTCATGAATTAAATCCAGAAATTAAATCCGCCTCGGTACGTATGGCAAATATGAATATGCGCTTATCCTAACTTAGCTTATGAGCTCAACTTTGAGAGAAGGGAGGTTAATTTGGAGGAGAAAAGACGATTCATCATGTGCTGGAGTAAGATGACATCGAACATCCATCAGATGAACACCTTTGTGAGGATCAGATGGGTAGGGATGGTAGAGTTTAGACTGCAATTTGATATCCTGTTTGCTTGGTGATATATTCTTGGACATGAATGCTTCTGATTTAGACAAACAGAAAAAACTTACACACACTTGCACATACACACACACGCACACACACACACACAATCACACTCACATGCATAAGTTATAATAAGTCACATTCAGTCCTTTCATTTTCCCTTCTCCACTACAAAGATGTATTCTTCTAATTTTCATCTCTTGTCTTTTCCGCACCCTCCTTTCTCCCTTGTTGTGGCTCTCTTTCTCTCCATACCATTGCAATCCCGTAACTTACAATTGTATACTCTTTTTTACAATATTCCCAGACGGTCCCCTGGAATTTGATATATCATTTCACCGTCTTCGTTTTTGTGAAGAAAGTGGCAAAGCCGGAGGTATGAAAACATATACTTCGCTAACCTCGACTAACATACTTATCTTGGCGAAGAAATCCTTATAATTCAATATAGTAGTTCAGCATTTCAGTATGTTAATCCCTGGGGAATACACCATGTACTTTTACATGGTTCACTGAAATGGTTGACATCAAAATATGAATATTGTGGCTTAGTTGGGAAGTCTTGCATCGTTGCTGTAAAGATATGTTTGGTGCATTACGCAAGTAACTCAATATTTTATTTTGCCACATGTGCCTCAGTAAAAACTAAGGGGTGAAATGGTCCTTGATATTTCTAAGGTTCGATCCTCAACACGTAGAATAATGATTGTTTTCTGAGACTCTAGTATTTTCTTTTTGCACAGCCTTTTCAGAGTTCAAACGATCGGCTGTAATCACTAAGATCAATAATCCCAAAACATGATAAGCCATTTCGGAGCAAAAACATCATGTCTATCAAAATAGTGATTTACGTATTATCGACAATCAATCACGACATTTATACAAACAATGATTTCTGAATGTAAAATGACTTACTCATGCGGCTAGGTCAGAACGAGTTGTGTAACAAGACTAATGAAGCATCTGCGATATAAACAATCATCCTAAACAGCGATTAAAATTAGGGAATATATGGCTTTAAATGTTCTGTATAAAGAAGAGAAGAAGAAAAAGGGGAGAAATTAATGACATACGTGCACTGTGTGTGTGTGTGTGTGGGTGGAGGGGGGGGTGATTTGGGGATTGCGATCCCCGGGAAAAAGTTAGGGGGCACCAGATTCTAGGTAAAAAGGAACACCAAATTATGGTTTGGGCTAAAAATGTGAGCTGATGATCGTTTTCAATGCTCTTCAGCTCTTTATACTGGCGCAGTTAGGGGCCACAGGCAATATGTAATGTTCAATATTTCTATCTTACTTGTCATTGTCTCGGTGTCCGGGCCAGGGGGGGGGGGGGATTTAAGTTCGTCGAACTTCCCGGGTCTTCAGATCCTGGATGCGCTCATGAAAACAGAAAAGAAGAAAATGGTGGAGAAAGAGAGAGAGAGAGAGAGAGAGAGAGAGAGTGGGGGAGGGGGGGGGGGGGGGGGGGGGGGGTAGAGGTCTGTAGAGCCCATTTTTTTTAAAAGAATAATATAAAGAGTAATAACATGTCAACTAATATGGGATTTTACCGCAATTTCATACGAAACCACGCTAATTTTATCTAAAATATTGATGCCAAAAGTGATTCAAATATCCAACACAGTAATGCTACAGTTACTAATGATCTGCTTACAATTGCTCCTCCGATCGTTACTCTGTTCATTATTAAATAATTAACAAATCGCAAACATCCTCTCATAATATAATGAATGAAAAGGGTTATCACATTACAATGATTCTAGACTACGTGTTCAGAATTTTCTATGTACGATCATTTTCGCATCGTTCACTGTGAGTTGTGAAATGTATCGTCAGTTATTTTCATCAAACCATTTACACATGCAGTTAATCAGTGTTTATCCATGTTGGGATAAAGACCAGAATTTATTCAATTCATATACTGCTCATACTAATTCATAAATTAAGCTGTCTCGCTGTTGGGCTATGTTCAGATGAATACAAATCTGTTGGCGGAATAATTGTGATCGGGATAATTGTCGACATCATGTCGGCCCATCAATTCAATTTATGCATCAATATCAAGATAACAGTGCAAGCATAAATTCATTAAAACAATTGCAGTTGATCAGATCCTTGCATTTGCAATAAACCAATTATGACAGTATGTTATTTGTATATGAGTAGTCAATATGTAATAGCATTTGTTATATAGTTGACATGCAAAATGTAAATGATATTTGCAGTGAATATTAAAGTTTTTTGTTGATTCTTACTTTCTTGTGCTTCTTATTTAAATACATTCCAGGAGAAATTCGATCGCCGTAGTTTCTAGTTCATGCAGGGTCATGTTTTACCTGCCTAATCTTGATCTCGAGTTTATTCAACGAATATTCACGTGCATCCCTGCCTCGGGTTAATGTCTTGACATGTATACCACGCATTTCTGTTTATTCAGCACTATGAGCAAAATATTTATAGACAACCCTCATGCATCGATCGTCCATATTCTTACCAATCCAAACGACCAAGAATAAGAAAAGCATTGTATAACGTTTGCGGATATACAACAGCCCCATATTTCGTCATGTCCGCAAGGTTTTAGATCGTTCTCGATTTGGTAGCAATGACCCGGATTATATGGGTCTAATAAGCAGGCATCCCGCGTCGGGACCTTTCGCTCCAACCGCCTGCAAAAACATAGTCGACCTTCGGGAACTGTCTCAGCTCATCCAGTTTCTCCCTACAGAGATAATATTCATGGGTGATGACATGTGCAATCAGTTTGGAGAATTGGTGGTCCAAATTCTAACCATCAAAATAAGAGCAATTTATTCCTAAAGAATCCCATACAACGATACAAATTATTTCCGTAAAATTAAGTCGAACGCCAATTCAATGCTTCTTTGTAATGCTATCCAAATCGGAATCGGCTTGTGATTGTCGTGTCAGCACAGATGAGTACACGGCGTACGGATCTATCATCGATAACCGATAACCGATAACCGATAATAATCGATAACGATGTCTTACAATTTATTATTTTTTTTTCGTTTATATCCATGCAAGTTTATGTTAAATTGTAATTGTTATGATTTGAGTGAAAAATAAAAAAATATCTGAATCTGAAATCTGAAACCCATTCTATTTTACGAAAATAGTTTATATCGTGTTCCTTAATCGTCTTAAAGCCTTCTTCTTCCCAAGGTAGAAGTACAGGTGGGATATGTAACATGCTGTCAGTTTATCGAGTATGTCAGCTTGTCCGTTAGATTCATTGAATGAGGCCTGATAATTACCATCATCATTATNACGCAGTATCTCTATTTTGCACATTTTGAGGTAGTGACCATTTAATATGCTTAGACCCATAAGAATATGAAGATAATGAACTTGGGGTAATATTTTTTTTTAATGAGACTGAATATTATTATGCGACATGAAAAAGATACCGCATTTTTCGTGTGTGTGTGGAAGGGGGGGGGGGGGGGGTAGAGGGGGACGTATTCAGCAACAATGCAAAAACATGATTTTCATGGTCACACTGACTTTACATCAAAATCATTTTGCTATATACGTACATAATTTGAATGCGCTCTCATTGTTTAATGTTAATCGTACATCAATGGTTATTTTCTAGGTCTATAGATTCAAAATGCTGCAAATTATTCATGACGAAAAAATGAAGAACTAATTAGATTGGAACTCGACCTTGCAGATCGATTGTAATGGACTTTTCTACTAATGCAATATGTCGATAATCAATTGTGGTCTTAAAATATTAATTTTTCTTTCCGTCAGCATGCTCGCACCAAGGTTATCAAAATAGCAAATGTCATAGCTCACTCCAGATATAATTACATCCGCATGCACAGGACAATCTATTTTTGATGCAATATTTTCAGATTTTCTTTCAGAATTGGGGAAAGGGGGATGAAAATACAAAAGTTATTATTTGGAAAATACAGAATACATTACCATGTCTTGCATAGATAAAGAGTTAATATCATGCCTCGATCACATGTCAGTTCTTAAATAATTTATTCTCTGCCGATTCTCGCAGAGGAAGAAAAAAGATACCGGAAAAAGACAAACGAATGATATCAGACAAATCTGTGCATTACCATGATTACTATTTGATTTTGTTTCAGATTATGGAATACACTCTTAAAAGGCAAAAGTTTACCCGCTTCCGGGCATAATGTACTGACCACACAACTATTGGTCAATATAATATCCAACTTATGAGGAAATTGCAAAATCCGTCCATAAATTGGACAAAATTTGGTTTAGATATGCCCTACTTCCGGTGGAAATGGAAAATTCAACTTGAAAAACAACCTCGATTTATATTTTGTGTTTTAAAGAGCATAGGCTATTCATCCGTTCTTCATTACACATTTTTTTTTAGCTAACCGAATACGGTATAGATTTGATACGAGTAGTTCATCAAGGCGATGACCTTAATTTGGAAAAAATCAGCCGCCACCGTGTCGCAGTCAGGGTAAAAAAAAGTTTGGTTGCCTTTCAATGCCATTTTCTTTTTATCAAATAACGTCGGTCGGTCTGATTTTTCAGTATTATTTTTTTTCATATGAAAGTGTGCGCACACTTCATTAGTAAAAATAAATTTGGAAGGGAGTGAAATATCTTCTGAGAATGGCTTACCAGTTCAGTTAATATTCACGTTTGGTTATTTTTAATTTTTTAATCCAGTGAAAGGTGAAATAAAGAAAGTTTTTAGGTCGGGCCATTTATAGAGGGTCGGTCGATGTAGGGCAACCAAACATTTTTGTCAAGTTATTCACCGTCTATTTCAGTTAGGCCTTATATTTTCTTGATTTTGCCAGCTGAAACATGTTTCACATCGCCCCACTGTAACGTATATAAGGTAAGGTAATTTTGAAATACCAATTAAATGCTTGTTTTGAGCATGGAATGCATCGATGTTATTCCTTTTATATTGGATGTTGTTCTGCAAAGCAGAGAGAAGTGAACACAATCCAATGAAACCAGTTTGTGGAAAGTGGATCAAAAAGTGATTGACACGATATGGTTGGTAGCATAATCTAATTGATACTCGCTGAGTTGGACTGAATATATCGAAATGTGATAGAGGAAATGCTTTTAGCTCAAAGCATGTCACATTTCATATGACAGCTGAGTGTTAATTCATCAACCGAAAAAGCAAAACATTACAAAAAGCGTCTTATAAAGAAGCGTATAACAATATCAGGGTAATGCAGTGAATTAGTCGTCCATCGGAAGTGTGCTTTTAGTGCTTGACGAACGCTGTTGCTACGTAATTCTAGAATTTCAGAAACACTCCCACATTAACAAATTCTGTTTCTATTTCATGGAAAAAAATACTCTCGAAGGAAAAAGGTGTAACTTCTCATCTAACTTATGCGGCGAAGATCGAAGAGGTGTAATGCTGCATTCTTTGAGGGAATGTTAACTAAGAATTAGAAAATGGTGTAAGAGAACCAGGCGCGCACCGTGGCGGAGGGAGAGGGGGGCTATTGGGGCGCCAAAATTTGGTGACCAAATGCGCTTATAATGGGGCGCCAAAGGAGCAGGGGCGCTAAAATTTGTGCTAAGCCCCACGGGGGCGCCAAGGGGGCGCCAAATTGGAGGTGATGACTTTTGTATGTTTGTTTGTTGGTTTTTTTTGCTTGTTAGCCCCCCAGAGTGCGCTAGGGGGGGGGCGCCAACTTGGAGGTGATGACTTGCTTTTCAGCTCAGCCGGGAAGGGCGGGGGCGCCAAAAATTATGCTGAGCCTCCCGGGGACGCCAAATTTGAGATGAGGACTTTTTTTTTGCTTGTTAGCTTAGGCGGGAGGGGCGGGGCGCCAAATTGGAGGTGATGACTTGCTTTTCAGCTCAGCCGGGAAGGGCGGGGGCGCCAAAAATTATGCTGAGCCTCCCGGGGACGCCAAATTTGAGATGAGGACTTTTTTTTTGCTTGTTAGCTTAGGCGGGAGGGGCGGGGCGCCAAATTGGAGGTGATGACTTGCTTTTTAGCTTAGGCGGGAGGTGCGGGGGCGCTAAAATGGGCTCAGCCCCCCGGGTATGAAGATCCTGGGTGCGCGCCTGAGAACAATGTACATTTTTGTTGTCTCAAGTTAATGATGTAACGAGGTGGAGCCTTTCTTTGATATCATTTTTAGGTATAATTAGTGCAATCCCAGTCTTTTGATCAATCGATCCCAAAATCATCATAAATAGATAGTCAACAAAATTTCCCATCTTTTTTTAAGATGTATTGTTTTAAGTATAAACATGTTTTGAGGAATGGAATGATATATTTTAGCAGAGCGCACATACCTCCATACACACAAATACTAATGCACACCCACAAACAAGCAAACCAATACCACACACATACAAAATGAGCCCCCACACGCACACCCACAGAAAGAAATTCCTTATTTTGCACAATTTCCTGAACAAAAATCACAGCCGAATGATTGAGAGATAGTTGAATGTCAAAATGAACAAAGCATTTAAGCGCCCAATTTCTTTTCTTGACCCCCTCCTCATAATGAATTTGCAAATATATGTCTACTGATAAAATATGACAAAAAAGGTACGTAAAAGGTTATCAGCTCGAAGCCATTACAGCCTTTGGAAATTTTCTGGTGTTGTGTGCGTGGTGTGTGTGTGTATGTGTGTGTGTGTGTGTTTTGTTAAAGGAAGCTGTGTGTGGATGTACGTAATGGCATGTTTGTGTGTGGAAAGAGAATTTGGTTTAAAAAAAAAGAAGGACTGTGTGTCTGTCTGTGTACTTGTGTGTGGTTTGTGGGTATTTCCTATTTGAAAGCGCGTATACCTTTCAGTGCGCATGCGCTATAAATTCTGTTAAAAAAGGTGCTTTTATCGCAAACGAGATTTGCATTTATCGGGATATTGTATATTGTTTCGTTATAATAATAATAATAGTGGCTACTTGTATAGCGCACAGGTCCACCTTTCGGTGCTCATGGCGCTTTGTGTGCAATTCTTCCATTGAAAATGGTATGAATGTATGAATATGTATGAATGTATATGCATATGCATATGTATGAATAACCACTTTACCAAATATTCGGGCGATTCGTTCTTCAAACGAATTATAGGAAATTTGTGCATTTTTTTAATACTCAATATGTATTTATAACAGGGGTTCGAGTCCCGCACCAAACTGTGCATTTGTGCTTAAGTTTTCTCTCTCCCCTCTGTACCGAGGCTCTATGTGCGGATTTATGTGGGTTTTTTTTTCAGAAGCTAAATCCGGAGTATGATAGAACAAAAAAAAACACTTGCACCTATTTCATATTGACCATTTCATCCAATAAATTGTACAATATTGTATCTTTCTGAAAAAAGCTGTAAACATGGTAAAAGAATGCGCCCGATGGGTTCCATCGCTTCATTGTTTCAGTATTTGCTCATTATTAGCATGATTAGTACAATCACATGCACAAAATAAACCGTGCATTTCATATACGAGTCCGTTAGAAATTCGTGAGTAAGGAGCAAACGTATTTGATCATGTTGAAATATAAATGATTTATCTACTGCATCTGTATTTTGAAGCAGAGCAGCGTGACTAAAATAATAGGTCCTGTTTCCCTTTCTTTCCACCAACACATTAATAACGTTTATGGAAGGTGCATTTTGATAAGGGGATCAGCGTTTTAACGTGGCTTTCTAAAATAGTATGCTTGACAGACACTCTATTTTATATGCTTTGTTGCTATGGTAACTGCCTGGAAATGGAGAAATAATAGTTGCGGCTGTGGGCGGACGCCATCAATTCATTCAGCACGGCATTCTTTCATCGTCACCTTCAATATCAACAGGTCTTACCGCTGAGGTTTGGTCATCTAAACCTGAATTATGTATGCACAATGAATTATGTTCATACGATTCTTATTATGCACGTATTCTCTCTCAATCCATCTCTTCCTCCCTCTCTTCATCTCTACTAACCTTTGTCTCTCTTTCTCTTCTCTATAT
>BQKZ01001387.1:60645-71723 GCA_036244855.1 Temnopleurus reevesii
ATAATAATAATAATAATATTAATAATAATAATAATAATAATAATAATAATAATAATAATAATAATAATAATAATAATAATAATAATAATAATAATAATACATACATTCATATAGCGCTTTTTCCAGAGGATGCATAGCGTCGAACGAGCACTTAATTTTTTTTAATATACATTCTTACTTCAAAACTGCTGCAAAGTTATGCTATTTCGCATCATTTAGTTTAAATTGGCAACTTGTATTTGCTTACACAGACACAGCTAGCTATAGATGAGGCGCCAAATATAACATTGGATTAATGTGTGGGAGAATTTGACAAGTACTGGTAGGATTATTTTCATAATTGTACAAGCATTGAGGTACAAAAAAAACACATAAAGTTATTTTTGCCGTTATTACGCAGTTTTTGTAATGAGAGAAAAATGATATTTCGCAGGGCTCAGCATTTGATTTTGAAATTGTAATTTGCGTGTGGCAGATTACCTGTAATATTCTTCAAAATACAACCTGAAGGAGTGATTGATGTGTGCATTAGAAACCGATTTTACTTCACTTTACCCGAAAGTAATCCCTATTTGCTATCTAGGTTTATTAGTATTTTAACTCTTCTCCTGTTGTTGGCTGTCGAAGTTCTTGAAGATAGATTAGCATCTCAAAATGGAATGAGTAAAAACTAGACAAACGTGAAATATCGTGGGAGAGCTTCATCAATATGTTAATATTTAAATCTCCGAGTGGGTTTGCAGCGACAAATGCTATTCATTCAACGGATTATTTTTGAGCGGTTATCATTTTAAAAAGACAAATCTTTTAAATGTCAAGAAGAGATTTGCATCTTTATTGCTACATACCCTTCTTGATGATATATATTGTTTAAATTTCCCATTAAGTAGCAAGGCATTTGTTAAAGGCGTTCGTTAACAATTCAAAATCATCCGGACAAAGGGTAAAGGGTATCTGAGGCAAAAAATAATATTTTGCTAGTCGATAGTATACACAAAATCAACTCTCCTAAATGTATAAAGGACCAGGTGAGCTTGATATCAAGGGGGTAAGACCGTTTCCATCCAAGGGCCATTAATTTTGTTTACTAGAGCGTTCGCCAAACTTATTTTGGTTCAGTCTCTTTGCCCTTTAATTCCGTGATGAAAAGACAGTGTAAAGATGGAATTGAAATATTCCCTTGTGTTTTGAAGCGTAATAGCACAATGTTACAGTTCGTTAACTTCTAATGTATTATGCATACATCATGAAGAACCGAAGTCATGTAAATTCCGTGCCCACATTAAGCGCTTTCGTATCATGTGTATCATAAAAGATTTAAAAAAAGGAATAACATGAAAAAGTGAGATTACTCCCTAGGGAAACAGCATTTTGGAGGCAATCAGAGAGGGCCAAAACTATTAATCTCCCAGTTACACCAACAGACGTTAGTATCCAGTGCATTGCATGTTTGTTATAAATTAGATTGAAGCGATACTAACCCATCATGCTCAAACGTCAGCCGAAATTAATTTTGGTTGATTTATATGAATATACCAGAGCGGGCAATAGCGATTGTAAGATGGACTTCAAATTCGGCATGATTGAAGATTTGTGATGATTGTACAGAGATTGTGAACGGCCATTAGTCATGAATATATCTGGATTAATTGACTACTCTCTGTTGACAAAGAATAATCGATGCGACCTAGTTAATCTACAAATAAAAGAGAGACTAATGCATGTTCCATTTACAGCTTACATTTCCTACACTTTAACTGTCATTGTAACAACTTAGTTGAAATCCTCTTTTCCTCACATTTATTTTTCTTTCCTCCCATCTATTTAGTGTATATATCTAATACACTGAATACTTAAATTTCATTATCCATAACATAATAACACAATACAATGCGATAATATTTGAAATTGACTGAATATATTATCAGTATTGATGCAATATCAGGATACATGGTATTAGAAAATAGAAAAATTGTGCTAATCGACGTAAAATTGATGATTACAAAGATTTGAACATGTGTGAAATTGAACATGAATCTTTTGCAAAATTCAGGCTCTTTTTTCCTTGTTGTAAATAATAATATAGGCCTAATTAACAAAGCGATTGAACTACAGAACTTAGTACCCGACTTACATACATTACTGGTTGCTATGTCGGGCATTCCCAGGGCAAACTTTTGTTATTAGAACAACTTTTGTACACACAGAATGAATAAAATTTGCATACTCTTTTGTCATATTACCATTATTATTTATGACTTTACACATTTGAATTATCAAAAAAACTGAAAAATAAAATGATTTGGTATTATCTTATTTGAAAAAAGTGTGTGTGTGTGTGTGTGTGTGTAAGGGAGAGCGAGAAAGAGAGAGAGAGAGAGAGAGAGAGAGAGAGAGGGGGGAGAGGAGAAGATAATAGAGGGAACGCTTTATGATTGTGATTAAATGATACCGCTAGAATACAATCTTCTTTTCATTTCTAGTGTGCGAGTTAGACCTTTAAACTTTCCTCATGAAACAAGATGCACGCTCAAGATAGAACGCACGAAACTACTGTATTTTTTTTGCCTTTGCAGCATTTGTATTTATCATCTAAGCAATATGAAACGACAGTTGGTCGATAGGGCCTCTGGTAGGACTTAAAGTCCGAAACAAGTTAGAAGAGGATCAGAGGATAGGCTAAGCAAGCAGGGTCCAACGAAATAAGAATTGTTTGACTCACAAAAAGTAATACAACTGCAATGATGTTAACAAAGGCAGTGGATTTTTTTTAGCCTGCTTATTTGCTAAAAGTAGACTTTTGTCAAATTCCAGACCTTATAATTTGATGAGATCTTATACATCTTGCATTGTACACTTATATTTTTATCAGCACATGTTGACTAGACCGGCAACACCCCGGCGGCGCCTGACTCCAAGACCAAGCTGCCATTGCGGACTACATCAGCCAGACCGACTATTTAGCAATGCTATGCACCACGAGAGTATCTTGCTTTCGTACCATGCGGACTGACAATCTTGGTGAGTTGAGTCAGAACACGTGCAGCAGACTCCGGTAATCCAATTTCATCAACCAACGAGCATGAAGTCACATTGATTACCAACCAACAGTTCCACTCAAATTAAATTTGCCGACGGTTAGAAAAGAATATAAGACATAGCTGAAGGTACGGGACGCAATATAAAATGTGGTTCTTTCAATTCGCAGTCTGTTCTGTCCTGAATGGATTGTAATAATTCATATCTTACTTCAGTGAGCCAAGTCATTGCTTGGATTATGTTTATTCTCGTTTAGTTCTTATGTTTATGTCCTTGTTGTGTTCTTTAAGACTTTACGACTCCTCTATGTCGCATGAAGCACAAAGGGAAATGTACAATTGAAGGCATTGTCTGCATGTAATATGGAGGTGATTTAGTCATTTTCAACATCTCTTGAGTTTCACGATTTGTTATTCAATCTAAAATATTTTATGGTTTATTGCAATATTTTTTACAATTTATATCTATATCGTGCAATTTACACAGAGCGTTTCTATATCTGCATGTATATTCTTAATTATGGCTTATATTGCGATGCTAATAATCGATGGAACAAAATGACTTTTTCCTTATAAAATTTGTATACTGAAGTCGGAAGACGTCTACACGTGATGAAGCAATTGTAATGTTGGAATATTCTAGGATATGAGACTTATTTTAACAATAGTATTAAATGAGAAAAGGCATCATGCACATTACACATTAGAATATTTGTTTTGTTTCGGTAAAAATTAAATGCGCTTGGAACCCTCAACCTTGATAAAATGATTATTGATAAGACATGCATATCACATTGATCTACGGTAGATATGAAACTATACCATCAGGGGCCTCTGTCATTGAAGCTGTAACTAATATTACAATGAAGGTTGATCGCAACTGTGTGAAGAACAGTATATGAAACAGATACGATTAGTCGTAAATCAGTTGTATCTATTCATTTCACCTGCCCCTGATTTATATGGACTGATCTAGAGTAGATATTAATGTACCGTCAAGGGATCTCTAACACAGAAAATGCAACTAAACTTGTGTTTGATCACACCAAAAAAAAAAAAAAAAATGCCTATGAATATTAATAAAGTATTCATCTTAATGTCTAGGCCCAACATCTACTCTAGATAGTTGCTATGGAGGAAACTACGAAAGGGGTGTGATCAATCGTAAAATCAATTTCATATCTTCATGTAAATGACCTCTAACCTTTACGTCATATACCCGCCAACCAATCACGGATGTATACTTCGTGATACCAACGAATGGAAATTGCAACAATCGTTGCAGAAATCTGTACAATTTCACACGCCAATAAATTAGATTTTTTTTAAAAATAAGACTCTCTTATTCATATCCATGACAATATTTATGTGATTGATCTGCTTATGGGTGTGTTTAAGCTGTAGGACCGATGAGAATTTGTGTTTACCCACTAGGCGTCAGTAAAGACATCAACGGATACTTTACGATTCATTTCTTTAACTCCCACTAGCTTTAGGTTTTAATGGCGATTATTTTGCTCGATCACGCTCGAGAATAAAGGAAGCAATATGAAGGAGGAAAGGAATCGGGGGCAAAGTTTGCACTTTCTTTTTATGCATGGCATGGTAGAGAAAGAGCGGCGATTGACTGGCAATAACCCAACTCATGTTTCCTTCCAATTTGCGAGTCATGAGGAAGCTTGTGTCAACAGAGACCCTTAGCTCCAGGCTGAGATTAGAAATGGATACGACCAGAGTTGAGCGACTTGTATTTACATGTGGCATGAGATGGCTATCACCTCCATACACTGTGTCACGGTTTGAAAGTAAAAGCTAGTACCACGGGGAGGGAGCGACGGACTGAAAGGGTCATATCCACCTATCTTTAAATGCTCGCCGATTTTCATGGACAAATTAAGATTTTGCTTTGTCCATTCTCTCCCGAATTTTATGAAATACAGAGCAAGTTTGCAAAATTAACACACACATATCGGAGATGGTTAAAATATGCAAAATATGTAATACTCATGAAGGAAATAAAAATTGGTAAATTCGTATTGTGGAAAAAAAATACCACTAGGTTTCTTCGCAATCTATACCGATCGATTTGATGGTTTTGAATTTTGCGATGTTGCACAATCATCAATCTGACCAAAATGATTTTCCTGTCTTTTTCTTTAAAATCGTTTGCAAAGATGGACACTGTAATTTTTTAATGAAAATATATCGTGGATGTTAATCGTACATAGGAGCAAGGGACATTTTACTACATCCCGTTATGCCTGCATTTTCCTGATAACTATTTAATGGTTAAGTATTTTCTCATTTTCAATTTCTCTTCCTTTCTCATCACCATCATCATCATCATCATCATCGTCATCATCATCATCATCATCATCATCATCATTCTCTCACTTTTTCTTACACTTAAACACACACACACACACACACAAACAAACACACATACACATACGCACACACATTCAAGGACATTTATCCAAATTTTTATTTATATTATATACGATGAACTCTTTCCCAAGGTATGAATTCTTTCCAAGGTATGAGAATGGGACAACCTTGCTCATCATGACGAAATAGTACACTGACCTTTACTATTTTACAAGTTGGTCGAGGAGGATATTAATCTGTTAATAGGTGTTTGAGTATGCATTGACATAACTTCAAGCCCAAATAATGAACTAGAGTTGATATTAGAAAATGAAATAACCAACCAAAAGCACGAAGTCACATTTTAACCTGTTCATTGTAAATGTCTCTGTTATTGAGTACCACACTGGTCGACAATGACATTCATCATGGCTTATATAATCGTTTTGACTTCAGTTATCCTCTTTTGAGCTATGCTTGACATTTCCACATGTCAAATTCTCCATGAACACATTGCTTGAAGAGGGAGCTCGGAAAATCAAATTGCTTTTTCACGATGACGGCCACGTGGACCTCTCACCACAAACTCAGCCGCTCAAGTCGCAATTTATTGTTCCAGGTGCTCCTTCTGAACATTTTCACAAGTAGGATAAGAAGACATCGCTTTTCATTCCTTTGATTTAATGATCCTCATTCTGGAGGACGTACAGCATATTCCATTCAGATCAATCAATTCTTAGTGATACACGAAAAATTATATTAGACTTAATGAAATTGAAGATTTGAAGTATTTTTTCGAATACTTGTAATTTCTTATTTTTCTTCATAATCATCAAATAAAAATATTCGTTCGTTTCCAGGTCATTGATCTGTTAAGACTGTCTGATTCAGATATCTTGGAATAAACCCATATTCATTTGCTCTTTTCGTCCACTGTTAGTTCTTGATTCGCTATTCTATTCACGTTCTTCTGGGTCACATTTCGAATAAATTCCGATATTTTGCCTCCGTCCATACTCATCATTTTATAAATAGAGCTACCCATATGACTATTTTCTTGGAATCTAGGATGCTTTATATGGTTAGCATGGTTAGGCTGACTTCAGGACATCATACTGAGATTGGAATTCATACGTAATTGCTCCGATTTAATTTGCAGTTGATGTACTGTAATTCAAGCTCTACGACGGAAGCCTCATTGCTGAAAAAGGTAAATCTACCAGGAGCAGAGAATAATATATAAGTAAATAGATGGATGGGGGAATGGATTAATGGATGAAAAAAAAATATCAAGAAAACAATAAAAAAAAAATAAAGATATTGATAAATAGACAGACATACACATGAAAGATATCGGGAAATGCGGGAAATGATACGAGAAAAACATAATTTTCAGCCGACGTGTCGGTGACACTTTGAAAACTTACTTTCGATATTGAATTAATACATGAATGAAAATATAAGCTTTGCTAAAGTTATAACTTGCATACTTATTTAGAACATACATCAGATGAGTACCTTAACCAGTTTATTATTTTAAATTTGCAAATCAAGAATATGAATCTCATCAAATATCAATATTATCAATCATTTATCATATCATTCATTGACCTTTTTTTCACAATGAATATTCATTTTATTTGTAGATCAAACATTCAAACTGGGTCATTTAGTACTCTTCTTCTCAAATAATGGACCATACTTCTCTTTAAACGGGTTGATCTCTGGTTTCATTTCTGTTGGTAACATTTCTTTGGTTGTTTGAGCGATGGCACTCACTTGACACTTATATATACGATGATGGGGGAAAGTTTGCAAATAAACGCCACCCACAAAACACTTGTATGCACGTGACCAGGGGCTAAATTATGTATAGACTGAATGCAAGGATTCTACCCAAAGGTAGAAGAAGTAGTGTTCAGGGCCTGTGGCTTAATATCTCAGTGTATATATATAATCAAATGTTGTTTGTGTAGATATTACTGGAATACAGTAATTATTGCTTCACCCAAACAATGATCATAACGTGAACCTGTCCCATTCAGGGGCGAGTTCGCCCATGAAGGAGGGTTGATTCGCCTTATGCTGGAAATGAAGAGAGGGCGAGAGAGGAGGGGAAGAGAGTATATACATCTAAAAGAAATTCTTTCAAAATATTTTGACAAATGTCTGGAATATAAAATATTGACTCTTACCAGAAGGGGGGGGGGGGCACATAGAGTCATTTCTGACGAAACGTGCCGTTAACTATTAAAAAAAACTGTCAGGTGGGGGGAGGAATCCAATTTTTGGACAGGATGAGCGGGCAAGCGAAAGTTGGCGGTAAAATGAAGGGAACATTTACGTTAAAGAAATGAGAAATGGTTTAGAGTGGGGAAGGTAATATCAAAACCTTTTCTTTTCAATTATGACTTGACATGTTCATAGTAGTTTTCAAATTTTCAATAAGAAACGAAAAAATTCCAGTCCATGACTTTTATTCAACCGTTTGAAATTCATTTATCTATTTCTTTTTTCAAAGTCGATAAGGTAGTACGGAATAAGTTCTTGAATTGCTTATCATTGTCGCCCAAATCTAATACAGAAGGAAACACGACTTTTAAAATTCAATCTCGGCACAAATTTCTTTCATCTTTACGCATCATCTTTCCTCTCGAACCGATAAAAACGCATCAGTTACGAAACTAAGTCCACATGCGCATAGCATCCTCGTGATAGATACAGGGCACGCATCCACGCTGGAGGCTTAGGCATTCTTGAAACCTGACCAGATATCTGAGAAATGTGGTTACAATGACATGAACTTGGCACGTCATTAAATCTTAATGAGATCCTCCTGTTGTAAGCTGAAAAATCTGTCTGAAATTGATCTTGGTGTTGAGTATTGTCGATCCTACTGGAGCGAGGAGAGGCAGACTAGTGACACGTTCGATAAAGATTCACCGCCTGCCTGCCCCGAGGTTCGGGGATTGAGTCATGTGAACAGTACCAGTGTCAGCTAGTGTCACAGACATTGTAGAGGTGTATGGGTAATGGAATACGCGACGACAGGGTAGCGCATTGGGGAAAAATAAATGTGATTGTACATTTTAATATTTGTATCATAAATGTTTACCTATAGTGAATAGGTAATTTTTTTTATTCCTCTAAGTACTCTGGGACTTTTGTCGACGGGTTCTATACAGAGTAACACTTACACTTGTTGAGGACTCTGCATTATAGAAAGTGTGGTATATTAAATGTGTTATCATTTAAGATATAATGTATGTAGATGGTAATTTTCGGGGGGAGATAGGACGCATCAAATAACCTCCTTTTCAAGAAGGCTTTCATCGCTCGTTCAGCATCAATTTGAAACAGACACGGGAGGTCTTTATTATCGACCAAGCCTCATGAGAGAGGGTGAGAAAAACAGGGATATGCCATTGAGCTCTGTTCATACTCCCAACCTCTCCAATATAGATAGTTACATGAAAAAAGATAATATCATGGAGGTTTGGTTTGGTTTGGTTTTATTTACCGTCATAAAAATAATCAGAATACATGGAAAACAATATACATGAATATATACAACTAAAATTCAATACATAGAGACAAATATTTCAAATTCTAAAATAACGGAAGGAGCACTCCATTCAGAGCCATTGATATATCAATGGCTCTGTTCTTCCTGGAGGTTCAAAGCCAGGAATTCAGTCCCCGGCAGATATGAACAAATATCAACATAATCAAGGCGGGTCACAATTATGCAATTGACCATAGCAAATCTTCATAAATAACCCTTTTTTAAGTGTGCAAAACATAAAAACTGATATTGAGATAAAATGCTAAAAATGAAAAATACTGACATGTATCATTTTATATTGCCATATTTGTTTGTGATACTTTTGTGCAATGCGTGTGTGTTTGCGTGTTTGTGTGTGTGTGTGTGTGTGTGTGGGGGGGGGTAAGTATGTTAGCGGGGCGTGTGTTGTAATCGTTGTTGCTGCAATCAATTTATATATATATATATAATAAAAATAGGTAATATTGATTCGGTAATTATTCTTGAATCATCTTAGTATAATCATTGTAATCATAATTATGCTTTTATCTTTGTCAGTGAGCCCATATTTTCGGTTTTTTGTTTTGTTTTAATGAACAACTGTTCCTTTTCATGATTAAAAATTTTCTATTGAATTGATTGCAAGAGTTAAGTGAGAATAAGGAAAGATTTAGATGTAAGTGACTAATGTGTCATGTTAAAATAATTTCTTGTTTCAGTCTATGATTGGCCGCCATTTTAAATCCCCTTGTCTCGACATAGATTGAGGAGCCTGTTGGCAATGTGAACCAGCACCCGGTATGCTTTGAAAGCTAAGCCGAGTCTCTCGCCACAAGATTTGGCGTGTTATGTGAGAAAATATCACCGTGTAAAGAGATATCCTACTTCGTGTGCGTGGTCCATCTTACCGCATTATGTTGATGACGGGAATGTTTTGCCTTGGCTAAGTCCGATCAGTTACATACTGAGGTTAAACATTCACCATGTAACTTATCAAAGTTTAAGCCTCTGTGCCTTTTTTGAGGCATTTACTTTGCATAATTAAAAAAGAAGCCATTTAATGATCTGCAAAGATAGATTCTCTCGAATTTTCAATAGGGACAATGGAACGTGGAAACAGGGATTATACAATTTTTACGAGATGCCATTATGTTTGCATGCCATTTACTGATATAAAGTTAAGAAGTGGCCTTGGCTCATATTCCTCTCCCTGTGCCGTGCTCCATGTAGTTTTTTTTTAAGGATGAATTTTGTTCCACCAGACAGAAAGCATCGACGATTAGGACAAATTGACTGACCATCGTTTGGAGGGATAAAGGACAACTAGTCTATCGATACAGTGAACTATAGGTGTACAAGTCATTATCAGGAAATCTTTAAAAAAAAACACATTTTCCTTAAACATCAACTTTGTAAATCAGAAAATACCGACCTGAAAACATATAAGCATGTATAGGAGAAAATATGAAAAATTAAATTATGTCTACATCTTTTGAATGAAGGAATGCAGGTATATAAGTTCAGCAAATATTCACATTGTGCGACCCCATCACTGTATTTATTATGTTGTATATAAACTTTTGTGCCGCAAATAAATATAAAGTTCTAGGAAATCACGCTATGGGTTCCCTTCTTCCTCCTGTATCAGCCTAACTGTTCCTCAGTATCAAGTTCTTGTTTTTCACCTGCAAGTCCCAGGCAAGAAGGCCTCATACATCACCACCTTTCAGCTATGTACCAAAGGGTTTACATCAAGAATGTGGTTGCAATGCTCCGAGATATTTATCAAATCAATGCAGTGGGTGTAAATGACGTGTTTGATTTGTTTTATTATTTATTACTTGTCTCACCTTTCATTTTGGTCTGATGGAGATGTTCCCTGTGATATTTCCGTTTTGAGACTGTAAATATTCACAATTTCCTACCTCTAAACATTTGAGGAAACCAGATTGGTGACAAGCAGGCCTACTACGAATCTAAGTCGAAATTACCATTGTGAATTCCATATTTTGTGAACGCCATCAAAACACCGTTAAAAGCTTCTCTTATTCTTTGATTTTCCTTTTCTATAAGATTTTTCTTTTTCTGTAAGAGAAGTTGTGGTTTGTAACTGGTTTTCGTGGTAAAAG
>BQKZ01001387.1:75289-88548 GCA_036244855.1 Temnopleurus reevesii
CCCTAAACCCCCCCCGTAGATCCGCCACTGCAGGCAGACATAATATAACATTAAAAAACAATGCTCAATCTGCTTGGAGATAACACCAGTTTCAAACAGAAACCTTCTAAATCGTTATCAGTCAAAACTCTTTGAGAAGTTTTTTTTTTTTAGTTTGGAAATTCGATAGGTCATTTGCTGATAATCTAAAGATACTGTAACACTTCAGAAATTTACCCGGATTTGAGATGCTGTAATGAAGCTTGAAATAATTTATTTAAGATATCATGTTTATTTTAAATAAAATTCTTTCAAGGCACTTGTCTGCATTAGACATATTCTGCAGTAATGATTATGTCATTAATGAAAGCGATGACACTGGTGGTATTAATGCTGCTGATACACATGATGATGAAAATTAAAACGTTCGCATGCATGTATATTTACAACATTTCAATGTCGCGCAATTTCGTATGACAGAGCCTTTAACCCATTCTTTCATAGCAAACAGAGCGACGCATTCAATGTTTACCGGTTACTATGGCAACATACACAAAAAGTATGTGAATATGAAGAGGTGTCAAATATGTGACTCCGGAATCGGAGATTTAATCTGTCTTGTTTAATTAACTACGACGAGCAAAATTTCCCCACCACAATTGGGCTATAACGTCTAGCCATTTTAATTTCAACTTTATTTTCTTATCATTCTGTATCGACACTCTCTCCCCTCCCCATCTCTCTGCCACTCTCTTTCTTTCTTCCCTCTCTATTCTCCCGACTCTCCTCTTTTTCGCCCACATATTAATAAGTTACATCGCATTTATTACTACTTTGTCTTGCTTGCTAAGGACCGTCTGCCAAAAAGCAAGAAATCCTTTTACAGATGACGCTCGATGATAAGAGTCTCATTATTCAATTCCATTGTAAATGGTTTTCCTTTTTATTGATAATGAAAGCAGGCAGCTCTGAGGGTGTAGTACGAATAAATGTGCTTCAATATTGATTGAGGCATAATGAAATAAAAAGGCGGTATTATGAAGAAAGACCCCCTAATAATCGAACAGTAGTGGCCGATGATAAACGTGGCATTACAATGAGTAGCGAAGGAGGGAAGTTTATGAATTATGATGACCGCCAGGCATGGAAATATCTCACGAAGCATTAAATTAAAGAACCTGATTTAAAGGAGTTACTGCCACTTCTGAGATTTTAAATTCGATGGGAGAATTGCACCAAAAATATTTTAGATATCTATTCCTCCGCATTTATTGCACTTTTATAATTTTTGTTAACAATTAATCTTTACTCACGTTGTGTCTGTTGTACGTGCAAGAAAGTTTATAATGCATTCAATTTAAGAATCATTCTTATCATCATACCAAATCTATATTGATGTATGTTGACATTTTTCGCGACGCTCATCTCAAAGTGATCTAACAATGATAACTTGATAATTCATCTTTCCACTGACGCTCAATTGTAGAGTAGAGAGTTAAAATTAAAATATTGCCGCTAAAATATTCATCAGGAGAAGCATGATTTCTGGGATGATATCACGTTTCATGAATGCATTTGCATTTTTTGATTTGTTTTATCACCGTCATTACCAGAGTTTCCATTTCTCTCTCCCTTTCATCTCTCCACACGCCTAGACTCGCGTATTCATATCTGTAGTCATACACTGACCACGGAGGACTGAGGTCATTTGGTGTTAAATCAAAATTTCGTTGTTTCAGGCTTCTGGACAATCCACATGCAATTGTGAGGCAATAGAACTATACGATGTATAAAACTGTACCTTTTCCAGACATTGAACAATGGTACGAGTCTTAAAACGTCGATGAAATTGCAAATACATGTCTGATAATACGGGTTATCTCGAGATTAATGGATATCAATTTGTTTTATTTGACATCTATTTGACATCTATACCAATGATGCCAACATTGAAATATTTATTGATTAAAATAATCTCATAGAACTATCATCTTTATCTCAAACCAAAGTCTAAAAACAAACACACATAGAACAAAATTGAATAATTCAAGCTAAAATTTTGTTTTCGGAAATAATGTTAATCACTTTTATTTGTAGCATCAGACAACAAGGTGACAACATAAATCACATTTTGTATTATGTAATTCAACCATTAACGTTATTCATTTTCATTGAGTTCATTATTTTTATGCTCAACATAATACACATAATGTTGAGTGGCAAGACACGGATATCAATGGTCGTACATTCAAATGTTTGTAATAAATCTAGAGTCTGTCTCACATTCATGTCTTATTACCTCTGTCAAACAAATCAAATACTAGATATATCTAGAACTAATGAGCAATTAATATTTCTTGTCAAGTTCCGTCTAAAACAACCATACAAAACCTGCGTCAGAAGAGTCCAAGTATACATGTCTACCTAAACGCGTCTCTTGTCTGATAGTCCAAATTAGATATCTTTGTTAAATATTTATCATCATAATACCAGACATCTCATTTTTAGTTTTGAGGTTCAGGCGTTCTTAACTTCATGGGTAATATCATAACAAGCAAGATGGGGAAGACGAAGAAGAAGAAGAGGAGGAGGAGAAGGAGAAGGAGGAAGAAGAAGAAATAGTGTAGGCAGTTTTCTTAGTTTAGCACTTTTCATCCACTTTTTGTTTGCGTACTTGACTTGTGTCTGGATTTAGGACTGGTGTCAAAAGGGAGATTCTCTTGATAAAAGGAGGAACTTACAGGCAATGCTGTAAGTACTTTAATAAAATATTAAGCAAAAATATAGCTTTTTGAAGTTTATATGTGCATTCAAATAACTATGCTTCCCTGAATATCATAAAATATATCAACAAACCTTTTATATCTTTATAATAAAATAGTCTAGAGTACACACAATAACAAAGTTAATTGGTACAATATCTGATTTCGGACAATATCAGATTATGTGAAAAGTATATTGATAATACTTTATCGGTAAAAATAGTTGATACATTTTCATGATCGCGAGCTATCATATCTCCCGAAAGATATCGGGGTCAACATATTGAAATTATTTTACCATTGTAATGTGTTTGGTCTTTACTGGCTGCAGTTCCATTGCGGCTGACAGGTCATCGTAAAATCATCTTACAAAGGCACACGTTAACATTTCGCCTTTCAAAATCAACAACAAAATATCAAAAGATGAGGGAAACTTGTAAGAAGGTAATTATAAAAATACACTACATGATTATCTAACACTTTCAAGCGAATAAGTAAAATTACAACTCTAATAACAATAAATAAAATCATGCTAAAGATAAAAATAACAAAATTTTTATCATACTGCATAATTATCTTGAATAGATAAAATTACAATTCTAATTACAATAAGCAACGTCATTCTAAATCAATTTATAATGTACTTAGGAGTAGAGTCAATACTTTTTTTTTTTAAATTTACTTCAATAATTTGAGAAAATAACACACCGTATTAACACCTGCCACATGATTTACTTGAAATCAAATGACCAAAGAGGTGGGTTCATTTTGTTCTGCATAACAAACCTTTTATCCGACCATCGCTAAATAAATAGCTAACTCCAACCATAGCAAAAACTGATACTCGTTTTATGCAACAGTAGCTTCAACTTATCAAAATTATAATGTTACTCTAGAAGTTCATTCTATCCGATTAGTCAGTAAATTATTCCCGACACATAATAACAGAAATATTACATTAAAATACAAAATAGCAGTCAGCAAAATTTGAGGGTATTCTGACTTACATAACAAAAGTCTACCAATCATGTCAACATCCATGGACAATAACGCAACCGATGTGTTCGTATATCAG
Source organism: Temnopleurus reevesii (assembly GCA_036244855.1). Classification (NCBI taxonomy): domain Eukaryota; kingdom Metazoa; phylum Echinodermata; class Echinoidea; order Temnopleuroida; family Temnopleuridae; genus Temnopleurus; species Temnopleurus reevesii. The sequence goes on from BQKZ01001387.1 coordinate 79,106, forward strand.
ATAGCTACGGGTTTGGTATAAGCAAGGGATTTGTAAAATCCTTCCGTTTTGTTCGAAAGTTCTGAGTACACAGGAAACCCGGAGTAACTACCCCCAAAATAATAAAAATCTACAAACAATTATGAAGACTTAGCAATGTCATTAACTGTCATTCATCATTGAAAAATATGAAATAATTATATTCAATATTTTATCCCGACAAACATAACCAAAGAAATCCCGACGAATCACACAATCAAATGTTCCTTTTACACGGCAGCTTTAAATTGACCAGTTTCACATCTACAGTAGATGTGACAAAAACAATAACAACATTAAATAATGCGACAATTCACTGGATTTGCACATATACATCATTTGGGAGAGCTATCTGTTTAGGTTCAATAAAACGCTTTTTATAAAACATATTTGTCGCTACTTTGACGAGTATCAAATTACATGTCCTATCTTCAGCACATCTTAAAAGGTTCACCAAAAATAAAATAGAAAAATCTGTAAATTAAACATACTGCCTGATTAGGATAATTTCTTTTTAAAGAAAATGATCAATGGACGGTCTCAAACAATGCATGTTTGACAACATGTAAAATGCGGCCAACTATTTAGGACACAATGGTACATTGACTAGTTTACCATCTACCGTAGATAACCATCAATGTTAACATGAATGATTAAACTGTTAGATTTTTGAAGATGACATGCACAATTGAAACGTTACTAATACTTGATACCCTAACTTAATTATCAATTCAAGCTGATTGGGGTATAATCGTTTCATATCTTTCGAAGATAGCCAAAAGAGAATGATTATTAAACAGGTAAATTGTGACATGTTATATTGAGTGAAGTTTTTTTGGCGAATGGGATTTAAAATAAATGAATACATCTCATGAATACATTTCTATAAACATTCATATTTATGCTTCAACCTCACTCTGAAGTGTTTTCTCTGTAATAACTTACGACAATTTAGAAAATGTCAATCTGTGTATACTTGACAACATGGCTAATCACTCGTATGACTTTAAAATATCATTTTTATTCCATGTCCGATTGGAGGCAAATTTACCACACTTTGTAGAACGCTCGACACATGTGCATTCATCTCTAGCATTTGAAGAATAATACGTTCTGAGCATGTTTAACGAATTTTCATCAAATTCTTACAAAACGTGGAAAAGTAAGGAAAATTTATTTGGCCAGAAATTTATTAAAATATGACTAGAGTGCATTTGAATTTTGTCTGTGGTTAATCATGAAAGTTTTTTTTAATCCCATGCAATTTTCTCTTCAATGCCCGCAAATGTCATGAATAAAATAACACGATAATTGTGTTCTTGTAAATAGCATTAATCACATGAAGTGAAAGGGGTCATCCGAAACATTATGAGAATGTATAATCTTGTTTCTGACTGGCTCATATTGTTTTCATCTCATTTTCCAGTCACTAAACGCTTATGCTGATCGGTCAACGACCGCGATTATTCTTGATAAATGTCATATAATTATGGATGGGTTGATGGGGGAAACCTTTAACTTTCTTTCCTAAAAGACCAGGAATAGACTACTTGATGGGCAATATTCCCTTTCCCGGCCTCTTTGGCTGTTGAATATATTGGTCATTGATCAATGTTCACGCATCTCGTCCATGTTTCCATCTCTTTCAGCAGCGTTCATGCTCTCTATCAATCGATTTGGAGGCACTGTCTCTTCTTTTACCCTATACTTCATCTCCTGAAGAACGAAAGGGGAGCCCCACCCCTGTCCTCGCCTTTCACACGCCGGTGATATTCTGTTTATATCTTGCATTGGCGCATGGTCGGGTTGGCTCTACTGTCAACACAGTGGATGTTTGATCAGTATCCGCTCATTGGCGCTCCCCATACCCATCGGACTACCAATCGATCAGCAGTCATTGTCTCAGCTGCTCCTTCAACCAATCTCTTCAACTCCCTCCTCATCCCCTGGGAAACCTATCTCTATTACTCTATTATTATCTGCTGGCTGGTGGTTGTAAAAGTGCCCGAGGTAGATACGAACCCTCCAACTCCCCTCCATCTAAATCATATACAGGAGCATTATCACTCACATTACATAGTATATTTCGAATTCTCAAGCTATTTGATTAAAAATCTTCACCGTCCGTTTGCTAGAAACTGGGTATAGGATCTAAAGCATACAAGCATTTGTGCATTTGTGTTGCAAGCGATTGGAAGTAGCCGAGGGTGCGTTTCTACCTAATCCTTCTAAATGAGAAATAGAATGTTGCCAATGGAGAGTTTACATTGTCAAATTGAGATATTGAGCTTTTCTCCTCAGAGAGACAGAGATCGGTTAGGAACTGTTTGATCTGGTACTTGTGATAAGGCATGTTTGCTCAGGGGTCTCTTATTTGGAAGTAATCAAAAATGGAACGGGTTCTTTCATTTTCAGGGAAAGATTAGAACAGCAGAATTTTTTTAATATTAAAAAGATCACTTGTTTCATAATTCTGAGCTGGACGTAATAAGGTAAACAGCATGTTTAAGAGAGTGTATGCAAATATGCTTCAGACATACTCTAAACGTAATGTAAAAGCATAAATGTAGTAACTATATAAAATTGAAATTGTTGTTGAGCTGTCTGCTGAATTACCACTCAAGACATCATGAATACGAAGTTAAAGGAAAATCTTGAAGCATTAAATGGCAAAGGGCTTATAAAATCAAATAAACACAAAAATAAAATCCCAAACACAGCTTTTAAAACGCCATTAATATTTCACAAAAAATGTCCATCCTGGAAGAGTGTTTATGATAAATAAACCCATTTATATGTCTTCAAGACGGGAGCCCGTTACTCATTAGTAAAATTGTATTCAATACAGAAATATTGTCCACTGAGTTCAATATTTGATCTGAAATATAATTTACACATACACTAGATCATTGATTATCATTTCTTGATTCTAAAACATACTCAAGGTTGAAGCACTTAGTAAACTATACCTGTATTCTGGGTAAATACAAATCTATTCCATATCTCAAGTATTCTTACAGAGCTTTTGCATTCATATCTTACTTGGGGTTGGTATAGATAGATAGATAGAGGGGGAAATGGAGAAGGTGAGAGGGGAAAGGGGGGGGGGGTAGACAAATGGGATAGGGAAAGAGCGAGAGGGAAAGAGAGACAAAGATAGAAAAAATTGGTGGGACAGAGAGAGATGGGGAATAGAAAGAAGGGGTAAAAAGAGAAAATGAGAGAAGAAACAGATGAAAGAGGTGGAGAGAAATATTGGATAAATATTCCCAGAAAAGAATGTTTGAAACTGAATTTTCCTCTCTCTGTTAGTGCACTAAGAGCAATGTAATCAAATCAGAGTGATCATTTCAGTCATCATATGACATATAATGGGAATACATATTGCTATTGCCATGGCACCCCATGTGAGCTTTCAAACCCAATTAACGAAACCATGCTTCCTAATAGTCAATCCCTACAAGCATAATCTGTACTTCCTATTCACCTATGTAAAATAAATGGTATTCCCTCAATGTAAGCCGAGCCATACTATAATATACGCTGATTTTGATAGCAATTGTGAACGGACAGTCATGGTGGAGATAGGATGCTATGACCATAGCCTAGATAATAATGGGAGAAAGTCTTAATGAAAGGAAACTATAAATGAATTGAGTGAGCAAGGCAAATGAAAGAGGACAACAGTCATGGTGGAGAGAAAGAAAGACAAAAAGATGGACACAGACAGTGAGAGAGAGCGAAAGAGAGAGGGAGAGAGAGAGGTGAGAGGGTGGATGCAAACAGCTTTGATGCAAATGATTTTGATAACATTATTACAAGGACACTGGATGAGAAATTTGAAAATTACAGGCAAATTCAGAGCAACACTGGATAATATTGTATGTGTATTCTGCAGTCGGCTTGAAGTCAGCACAATCAATGCGAGTTAAAGCATCTATGAAGTATTCCAATGGGACACAGGATATAAGTTACCATAGCAATATAGATGTTGTCGCCATTATTCACTGTCCAAGTACATGCAGTGTGAGCCAACGTCCAATGCTATTATTGGCAAGAAGCTTATTGATTGGCTGCTACACCCGCTTGCAGCACTGTACTAAAGGTGGATGTGGTAAAACTTTCTTCAGATTACAAGGAATTACTTGAAAAATATTCTAAATTGAAACCAAAATTTGGGAAGAGATTTGTCAATGTTATACCAAGGGTTATAGCAAAGGTGATATCATACTCTAATCAAATGAGAAATGCACACATTTTCTTTCTCATTAAAAAAACCTCTCACTTTTCAAATTAAATGTGCATTTTTACGTCCTTTATTCCCCCAAACATAATAAGAACTGTACTTGCTATAACAATGAAATAGAAATGATCTTGATGGTTTAAAAATCCTTTAACATTTCTGTGCTTCAAGTAAAACCAATTTACAAATTGGAAAAAAAACAACAGTTTTCAGCAATATGAGATTGCACAATGTAGCTTTTGATGGGCATGTATATCAATTCCAATTTCAAAGATGCATTTTGGCAATATCTCGTGAGGCAAGATTTGTGACCCCAGTGAAGATAGATGGCATAATGCAAACAGCCTCCAGGCATTTAATTAATATGATTGGATGAATGCACCTGGAGGGGATTTGGCTAGTCCAATTCCAATTCTGTTTCTTTCCTCAAGCAGTGTCACAAGACTGAAGGGTATAGAGAATTGTATCATTCTGCAAATGACAAAGGAAATAAAGTGAGAAAATGAATGTACTAAATGAATGCAAAAAACTTTCACAACAAACAATTTCATGCAGATTTAAAATAGGTATATACATATATCTGTTATTATATATGGCATATAAATATAATGGAAAAGTATTCTATCAATTTGCAGAAAGATGAAAAAATAAGTTATCTTCAAGGCTGGTTTAGTTTGGATAGTAACACATTTAAATTCATATATATATATATATATATATATATATATATATAAACATTTATGGAGATGAAGATTTTCAATTGAGCAATAGGCTTCTTTTGGTAAGATCCTTCAAACTGTGAGTTACAAAATGTTTGAAAATATGGAATATACAACCATCAAAGTATCAAGTCCAGTATAAATATTTGTCAACTGAAAAAAAAATAAAAAGGGAAAGATTTTAGTAGCTTGACATTTTAGGAGTCATCCTATCTGATGCACTTTTCATTATTGTATGATCAATCAGAGCGACCTTTGCTAAGGGTCTGGTTGCCGGCCGTCTCTTTAAGCTCTGTGTTTACTAGGCTGTGAAAATCTCTCAAACCGGCCAGTGAAGATTCTTTACACAAACAGAGAAAAATGATTTTTATTCCCTGTGGATCATGGGGGCTGTCAGGGATCAACAAAATAGCAATCATCCCAGAAGGCAGGAGCAGCCAAGAAGGGAACTAAAACCACTGCTGACGTACGTACCAAGGAACAGGCAGAAATGAAGACTTTAAACACTAGGGGAGAATGACAGAGATGGAGAGAAACAACATAAGAGAGGGAGAGATAAAGAGAGAATCATGACAGAATGCTTTCCAGTTTGAAGCATATTCAACAAAGAGCAGAATATTTTTGCTAAGAGGACAATGGAGTATAAACAATGAATATGGGACGAGCTCTATGTGACCTATATCAAATATAAACAAAAGAAAGCAATGTTTGAGTGTTTGAGTAAGCAAATACGGATGATTTGCCATTCAAATAAGAAAGATCTCTCCAGCATTTCCCTTTGAGTAACAACATCCGTGAATCTATGTGACGGTAGATTTCCATTGCTGACTTGTTTTGTAAGTAACGTTAGGAACGGAGATAGATCTATCATGATCGTTAGGGAGGTGAGAAATGGGGTGATACTGTGAAAGTGAAATAGTGAATGATACACAAGGGAGCCGTCTGATAGAATATGCATTGCTAGAGGTGCCGTAGAATATTTGGTGGCATGCATGCAGATTGCTCTACTGATCTCAAAGTCACTAGATCAAGCAGCACTCCATCTAGACTCAGCCTTTTTACACTGATTTCTATTCAGTACACTGGATGACAAAATGGGTACCTAATCTTTCTTCCTTTGACAAATAAAAATAAACTTAATGCTTAAGGCTTTGACAATACAAATTACAGTGTTTCACTGCTACTAACAAATGATGATGAAAAATAGATGGTTGAATTGATGAAAAGTAAGATTTGCAGAATAATCTTTAAGTCAATGATATAGCAGACATAAAACAGGGCTTTAATTTTTGATATCCAAGGACAGAGAACCCATGTACATCAGTACTACATTCACACAAAATAAATTGCTATTTTGTAGTGCAGGAGAAAGTACAGAAAAAATATTTGCAGAATCATAGTACATCAGTACAAATCGCAGCTTCAAGGCCATATGTCAAAAATTATTTATTCAATAAAAATACCAATGTCTGAAAAAAGGAGAAAATTAAGTTCTCATCTAAATGGAGTAGAAATTTTCATAATTATAAATTGAATTGGTAAAATCTGTCTTTTAAAAAAAANTCAGTATCAAGTTCTTGTTTTTCACCTGCAAGTCCCAGGCAAGAAGGCCTCATACATCACCACCTTTCAGCTATGTACCAAAGGGTTTACATCAAGAATGTGGTTGCAATGCTCCGAGATATTTATCAAATCAATGCAGTGGGTGTAAATGACGAGTTTGATTTGTTTTATTATTTATTACTTGTCTCACCTTTCATTTTGGTCTGATGGAGATGTTCCCTGTGATATTTCCGTTTTGAGACTGTAAATAATCACAATTTCCTACCTCTAAACATTTGAGGAAACCAGATTGGTGACAAGCAGGCCTACTACGAATCTAAGTCGAAATTACCATTGTGAATTCCATATTTTGTGAACGCCATCAAAACACCGTTAAAAGCTTCTCTTATTCTTTGATTTTCCTTTTCTATAAGATTTTTCTTTTTCTGTAAAAGAAGTTGTGGTTTGTAACTGGTTTTCGTGGTAAAAGAGGACCCATGATGGAAGATATGATCTGAAATGTCATTTGGTGTAGGATTGCATGAAGCACTGAAGTGCTTCGAGGAAAAAAGACGGATAGGGTATGTAACAAAATCGCTTTCGGTCGCTACCACAGGCGCCTTGTTTATGATGATAATTTGGTGGTTTCAATAATAATTAGGCTATTAATTCATCATGGGTACGTGGAAGAAATAATACGAAATATTATGTCGGTCTTAGGTCTATCAGGAGAGTAGGCCTACTGTATTTCTAAACCTAAAGATTAAAGGAGGACTCAACGCCAGAAAATAATTGTTGCTTTGTTTGAAAGCCCCCAAATGGGACAAACAGATAAAATAGATAACGAAATAGGACAGTAAATGAGAAAGTTATTAGTAATTGAAAATATCTAACAATTGTTAAAACAGTTATATATACATTTTTTTTTTACATCAAATTGACAGCTTTGGGTCACGTTACATGATGCAACATCAGTTTTCTACAACGAGAGTACATATTTTATATCTTATTGTTTGTTTGTGTTCTGATCTTTAGCCATTGGATGCAAAAATAGTTTCTTTTCTCGACGAATTCATCTTGTTGGATATATGTTATTGAATACAGCTTCTGATAAATAGTTCATACAGAATAGAAAACTAAATTGGATAGATAAATATGATTTTAATAAGAAATATGCATTTTGTGTTGTAATTATTCGCTTTCACATTTTGCAAAATTATGGTTCATTACCACTAATTCTGGGAAAAGATTTTTTTCAGTTTAGATTTACCATGAGAAAAACCCTTAAAAATAGAAAATAATATGTATTGAGAAACAAAAGCAAACTTGATAAATTGTACACAAACAATATGATGTAAAAGATAATAATTATCGAAATACTAATTTCAATATTTATGCAATCAATTCATAGTATAATTGAACAAGTTGGAACTATATGCTGTACCTCAGTGAAGTAGCGTTGAAAAAATTTGCACCTTATTAATGAGAGCAATCCATTATTTGAATAAATTATTATTATCAATTGTTTATTAAAATTATATCTATTCAATAATTCATCATTTCATCGGCTTTTATACAAGACCTATTGCATTTCTTGATCACAATTGTTGAATGTATATTGAACTGAATTAATCAACAAATGGTGTTTTGCTTTTGCTTTAAAGATAAAAAACACGAGGGCTTAAGAGGTAATGAGATGAGCAAATTATAGAAAAGTGACGAACACACGCCATCACTGTCATGTGAAGTGATGAAAAGTCGCCAGTTTACTAAAATATAACTATTTTGATTATTTTTAGATATACTTCAAATGTTTTTTTTTTCTAAGTCATTGTCCGAGTTTACTCAAACTGATGTTATTCAAAATGTTCGTCTAAATGTTGCTCGTTTAATCAAAGTAAGTTATTTTTGGCGTGGAGTAACCATTCAATAAAGAAGAAAACCGTGTCATTCTTTTTACTAAATCGATTAATTAACTTTTTTAAAGATTGATGACCCCAAAAGAAGGGGGTGTAGTGTTATGAACAGAGGTTTTTTTTAATACATACATACATACATACATACAGATCCTATTGAAAGTTCAGCCTCTACATCTTTGCATTCATATCGGACGTTCTATCCTAACCTCAGATATAATATGCCTACCCCTAGCGGATTCCACGCAAATAAATTGATGTATGGTATTATGCATATAGCAGCTATTAAAGTAATTGCGAGATCATAAAATGAGCTCGGATAAACCAAGTTTACTTTCCTTAATGGATATCAAGGAAGATTTTAGCGGATAAAAAAATTAAGGCTGCCTACATCTTAAAATATCATTATTCAAAAAAATATTTTATATCCGGAATGGCCTAATCTGTGCAGGGAGTTTAACCGTTTTCATTGACATTGTACATTATGGTACTAAGATGTAATGTGTGAACGATACGTATAGTGTGTTTGAGACCTGCTAGAGACATTTCAAATGATTTGCTCATAGCTTATGCCAGGATGAAAGTTATATAGGCAGACATAATATAACATTAAAAAACAATGCTCAATCTGCTTGGAGATAACACCAGTTTCAAACAGAAACCTTTATTATGAATAAATTCCAATTGAAAAAAAAGTATGTGCAGCTGTTCACAAGGAATGTATTTAAAGTGAATATTTATGAATCATTATCAGTCAAAATTCTTTGAGAAGTTTTTTTTTTAGTTTGGAAATACGATATGTAATTTGCTGATAATTTAAAGATACTGTAACACATCAGAAATTTGCCCGGATTTGAGATGTTGTAATGAAGCTTGAAATGATTTATTATACAGAATTAAGATATCATGTTTATTTTAAATAAAATTCTTTCAAGGCACTTGTCTGCATTAGAAATATTCTGCAGTAATGATTATGTCATTAATGAAAGCGATGACAGTGGTGGT
>BQKZ01001387.1:90360-125705 GCA_036244855.1 Temnopleurus reevesii
CCACTGCTGACGTACGTACCAAGGAACAGGCAGAAATGAAGACTTTAAACACTAGGGGAGAATGACAGAGATGGAGAGAAACAACATAAGAGAGGGAGAGATAAAGAGAGAATCATGACAGAATGCTTTCCAGTTTGAAGCATATTCAACAAAGAGCAGAATATTTTTGCTAAGAGGACAATGGAGTATAAACAATGAATATGGGACGAGCTCTATGTGACCTATATCAAATATAAACAAAAGAAAGCAATGTTTGAGTGTTTGAGTAAGCAAATACGGATGATTTGCCATTCAAATAAGAAAGATCTCTCCAGCATTTCCCTTTGAGTAACAACATCCGTGAATCTATGTGACGGTAGATTTCCATTGCTGACTTGTTTTGTAAGTAACGTTAGGAACGGAGATAGATCTATCATGATCGTTAGGGAGGTGAGAAATGGGGTGATACTGTGAAAGTGAAATAGTGAATGATACACAAGGGAGCCGTCTGATAGAATATGCATTGCTAGAGGTGCCGTAGAATATTTGGTGGCATGCATGCAGATTGCTCTACTGATCTCAAAGTCACTAGATCAAGCAGCACTCCATCTAGACTCAGCCTTTTTACACTGATTTCTATTCAGTACACTGGATGACAAAATGGGTACCTAATCTTTCTTCCTTTGACAAATAAAAATAAACTTAATGCTTAAGGCTTTGACAATACAAATTACAGTGTTTCACTGCTACTAACAAATGATGATGAAAAATAGATGGTTGAATTGATGAAAAGTAAGATTTGCAGAATAATCTTTACGTCAATGATATAGCAGACATAAAACTGGGCTTTAATTTTTGATATCCAAGGACAGAGAACCCATGTACATCAGTACTACATTCACACAAAATAAATTGCTATTTTGTAGTGCAGGAGAAAGTACAGAAAAAATATTTGCAGAATCATAGTACATCAGTACAAATCGCAGCTTCAAGGCCATACGTCACCTTAAAAATAGAATTGGTTATTCAATAAAAATACCAATGTCTGAAAAAAGGAGAAAATTAAGTTCTCATCTAAATGGAGTAGAAATTTTCATAATTATAAATTGAATTGGTAAAATCTGTCTTTTAAAAAAATATTGCAATTGAATTTCAGATTTCTGAAAATAATGGATTCAGGTAAATTGAAATTTATCTAAATGTATAGATAATATATAAAAACAAGCAAAATAAGACCATTCGATGTATATGACTTTAGATTATGCAGGTCATGTTGCTGGAAAATAACCCAGATTGAAATAGAACTGTCTGAAATCATGTCAGATAGAAACCTCATGAATATTCCCAACTCCCGCCAATTAAATAGAAAGAACCTAATGCAATATCCAAGTTTGTGTTTTTTAGGTCAGTGATGATGATCACTTTAAATGGAAATAAGCATCCACTGCAGTGTGACTAGATTCAGGGTTGATAGAGCTTGATGGATTGCTCTATATTGATGTAAATATACTATCCAAGGGGTTTCCTCATCACCGGCTATCTGCTAGCCAGCTTCAAAGCTAATTTGTCTTTATGAACGCATCACTACTATACAAACACTTTGTATGCGAATACTGATTCTGTTATCAATGCGGCTTTGGTAATTATCTCATCAAGTTGTAAGAATCCGCAAAACGGTAAAAATATATTTCATTGTTGAAACCAATGTCTTCAATGAAAAAAGTGTTTGTGGTTGACAGTATCATAATAAAAATGAACACAAAATTATTTGAAAAGAAATCCCACACAAAACACTATCAAAATTATGATATACTACAAGAAAGCACAAATACATCTGTAATTACTATACTGGTAAACTATCAATGGTGGCACAAAATTCTGGCAATGATCGACTCCTTAATGTTGCACTGTTCCCAAACTCTGGTACACTAATAGCTCTGCGTCCTCTTGTATGAGCATACTGTCTATCAACCTGCTCCGATACACTAGCCAATGGATGCACACGGATATTCTGTTTGACTTTGGTCAGGTTATTTGTCTTTTTCCACATCCAATCTGTGATTGTCTCCTCCGGCGCTCGTTCCTGAAGCACCTGCACGATGATGGCTTTCAGGATTTGCGGCACCTCCTTCACATCCGGCCGCCGTGTTAGCAGCTCCCTGAAGCGTGAAATGATCCTCCCTGTTTCACAGGCTTTCACCTTGCTACAAAGATCCTCCAGTTCAAGCTGCTGGAGTTGGGGGATTATATAATACTTGGGTTGAGTGCTGACGAGCCAGCTATAGTCTACCGTTTGTTTGCGCTGCTTCTCATCTTGATCGTGTTGCCATTGCTGGTGTTGAACCTCTTTCATCTGACCTTCAAGTTCATTGAAGATACACTCACGTACCACAGCACCCTCCGTCTTGGCTGGGATCCGAGGATCTTGCCTGAAGAGACCGCTCAAAGACATCTTGGTCATGTTAAGAACACCCTGGAAAAGCCATTGCAAGTTGCTGTGGAGAAAGAAGATGAGAATTATAAATTAGATATAGCCAATTAAAGAAAAATATATGATCTAAAAAATAGTGCTGATATACTTGAAATACTATTAAAGAGGGTCAGAGATAAATAGAAAGAAAGAGAAAGAGAGAGAGAGATAGAGAAATGGAAAAGGAGAGTAAACTGAACATGTATTGGAAGCAGGTATACTGAATTTAGAAACTATATACATGGTAAAATGGTAAAGCAATAGCTTCATAAGATCATAGTTGTCACATATGAAAAAAACAGATACATGTGAAAACACCAAGTTTTTATTCAAAGATGCAAGACCATTACATGTACTCTCCTCAATTGTATCTCAAAATATCTAGAGTAATCTCAATGTGAGTACCAACTAATTTTCAATTAAATACATGTAGACAAAAAGACATGGGAAGTAGCAGTTGCTGCACAAACATTTTGAAAACCTGAACATATATACAGTGGTAATAATTAAGTGCCCTATATTTACATTCAAATGATTGAATTATGATAGAAATTCATGATTTTTCATGGAACATGTGCCAATATCTGCTCCCAATAGAAAGCAATTGCGAAGAAAGATGATGGGTAACATACTGTGTCTACATCATCCTCTTCCATCTTCGACATATATCAGTAAAAGTTCCAAAAGCTTGTTGGAGGTTTGTTTGTTGACTTTGCAATGTTTTTTTAATTTTTTATTGTTTTCACATCAATTTCTTCTAAATTTGGGGGAAATATTTCATTGTTATTTTGGAACAGTGTCATTGACAGCTGTGTATTTGGTGATGAAATTAATCATGTCAATTTTATATCTGTTTTGAATCATTTCAACTTCTAATTCTACAGAATCTGAATTTAAATCTCAATTCCCTCCAAACAAGATATGATTAAAGATAACAAGTGTTTTAGAACCATAATACTTCATTATCATTATACAGAGAGTGATATAACAGTATTAGCTGAGTGGGAAAAGAAATGTGGTGGCACTTGCGGATAGCCCCCTTTTATTATTTGCATGCTTGCAGACATCATCAGTTTGTCCTTTCACAGTTGATAAAATACACACAATGTTTTCCTAACAACTTTCTAACTGTTCTCAAGCAATTTAACAATCCTACCATTCCAACAAAATCACATGCACATCCCAAATCAAATGATAGAAATGTATATAATTTTGGAAATATTTTGAAATAAACTTGTAAAACCTATTAAAAATTTCAACCAAATATACAACCCTTATCTCCCCAGGCAAACTTTTTTTGTTCACTTGCATCTCTCATAAGTGGTCTAATCTTTTGTTATAATTTTTGTTGCAGTGATAAACAAAGAAATACCACTTATTATTTTGTTGTTTCTTCTGATAGATATAAATCTGTGTCATAGAATACATGTAGATGTCAAATACCTTTGTTAAATCACTAACATATTTCTATAACGTCTTCTTATGTGTATTTTGCAAACAATTTTAGAGATTTAAGTTTGGCAAGTTTGACCTTGTTTGGGATGAGCCACTCTGGAAACATAAGGCCCCGGTCACATAGAGGCCCGGAAGCAACATGATTTAACACAACTCTTTCTTAATTCACAGTTATTTGCCTCAGAACAAAGAGTTGTGTTGAATCGTGTTGCTTCCGGGGCCCTATGTGACTGGGGCTTAAAGCTTCAATGACATAAAGAAATAAAAAGTTATGTGACTGGGGCTTAAAGCTTCAATGACATAAAGGAATAAAAAGTATAAAAAGCAAGTAATCTATATTAATGACTTTCAACATGATGTACAATATTTTTGGAATTCAATATACAGGAATAATCACAGCAGGTGTTATTCACAAATCAAATATTCTTTTGACAAATACACCAGAATAAAATCATGAATGTCCTCTAACACTCCAGTTGGTGACAAAAGTACAAACATGTGTCTTGAGCATCAATTTTATCACTTCTTTGTAAACAATCAAATGTCAGAGAAGCTCCTTTTTTATTATGAAAATATAAATTGTTTACTTTCATTTTGGCTTCTTGTTCATGTAAATTCTAACAGTTGAAGTATTTTCAGCTGTTTCAGGGTTCCGATAATCTGTAGGAATAAGTTCAAAGAAATGTCACATACTTCTGCCTCAATAATTCTAGAAAACATGGAAAAATGTTTTGAAATTCAACCCTATAGATGGTATAAATTTCATCACAATTTGTAAAAACGTACAATCAAAGCTCCATTTTGCGATACAAGTATCCCCCTACTACAATGTACTATGTGAAATAAATAAGTAAACATTTGATGTATTCTGTATCTGGAATATGAGAATCTAATTATTACTTAATGAATTTGTTCTATACAGAGCAGGTGTTCATTAGAGTAACTCTGGCCTATTTTACAAGGATTGCTATTAATAACAAAGTTGCCATATCAAACTGCCTTTCAGCAGTATGCAGTCACACAATTGGGCAGGTGTTACATTTGACAAGTTCATCTATTTTCCTATTTCGGTTTTCTCTTTCGCTTCATCGGCGCATTCTCTGACAGAGGTTCAACAAACGCACAATGATGTTTCATACATTTTCACCTAATTCAGCCAATATAAAGGTCTCAATTAAAGTAGAATTCTATTTGAATACAACTGGTATTATTTCCAAAACTAAATGAAATATAAAATATGCTCAAGATTTTGAAGAGCATTAGAAGTCCTTTTTTTTGAAAACAGATGCATCCATGAAACAATTCAAAGGGTATTGAACAATTGAACAATTGTGAAAATTGTTCTTCACATTTAGTAGAAAGCCATCTGACCATGATAATTGGGAAGAATGAATCCTTATCATTTATATTGAATGTACTTTTGCAATTCAATTAAAACAATAGTTTTACAATATGAGATATAAAACATTTAGCTGCACACTTAAAGGCACATAGTTCTAAGCTTATTGCGATCAGAGAAGGGACGAATACTACAGGTAGAATATAATCAATTAGGAACAACTATCTGATAAAAGCTCGTTTCCTGTAATCATGCCAAGTAAATGCAGTTCTTAATGGACCAGCATGGGATGATCTACTGAGGTAATGAAGGAGATGGATGCAAAGCGGGTCACAATATAGCCCCCATCATCTAAGCGCATTCATTCATGATTAGACTTAGCAGAAGCGTGCATTTCTCGTCTGATTTTGCACCACAAAGCTATGGATCTAGAGTGACTCTAGGGGTGACTATAAAGTGATAAAGGGAGAGGGGAGAAAATGGTTTCTTGCTGGCGTTTTGTGAAGTTGTCAATCAACCTCTTTTTCAGCTGCTAGCACCCCTCCAAGCGTGCAGTGAGGTAAGCAAGTCAATGAGAAGAAGATCATATCCTTATCTCACCATCAAGAGTTACACTTCCATCCATCTAGAAGTGCATTTATAGGTCACCCAGGATGTCTGTAAAAGGGCGGGGTCAAGATACTTCCATAGTGTATCAACTGTATGAACTCCTTGATAAAAATAGGTCATCTCATTTGTGTAAAAAAAAAATTGATTTATTAAATTTCTATCTGGGTTTTGAGTTATCATTATCAATTGAGAAGAATTACGGATTAATGAGCAAATCTGTAACTTTCATAAGATGTTCATACTTAAATTAATGCTAGTAAATGTTAGTTTCCACTTGATGCAGATGAAAATATATTGAATATTCATTTCAATTATAGCGAACGATTACGTGCACTGATTCATCCGATAATACTGATGTCAATCAAAACAATCAGACAAGCCATCTTCTGCAAAAGCAGCATGGTAGTGAAAATATAGTTCAAAGGAAAATAGAGATGGAAAGAAACAGGGAGACAGAGAGAGAGAAAGAGAGAGAGAGAGAGAGAGAGAGAGAAGAGAGAGAGAGAGAGAGAAAGACAGAGAGAGAAAGAGAGAGTGAGTGAGAAAAGGAGGGTGAAAACAAAATTGGAGAAGGAGAAGGAGTAAGGAAATCTAAATAACGAAGAAGATTCTATAGTCCGATTTGCTCAATTGGTCTGCAAATTGCAAAGAAAGCAATATTGCTGTTCACCCCACACAACCAACGGTAATCTAAATTGCCTAGGATCCACACGACTAAATTGATTGAACTTTGTGCATAGCGGGGTACAGCAATTCCTATTTATACTAGTTTCATCAGACCGAGAGAAACCAGAACAAATCATATTAACTCATTTATTGTATAGAGAGTTAAGTGCAGTAACTTCGATATGTATGTAAATACATGCTATCCATGTAGTTTTCATTCCTGGTTAGAATATCCTTTCTAAAGCATCTTCACTGACATTCCTTCACAAGAAAAATACAGTAGAAATAAATTATATTATAAAATGAACCTTTGTTCCAATATTGAAACTAAATTTTGTCTAAAATTTGTAGCTTATGACATAACAACATGTAAAAAAAACATGAAGCAGCCTTGTTCAGCAAGCAGCTTGGCACTATAAATTGATGCATACTTTATGTTGATAAATGGAAACCTCTAAACCCAGTTTTAAGGGACCTGCTGACAGATTGAAGAACATTTATTCAGCAACTTTTATGTTGTCTACTTGAGAAGACTTGAAATGTTGTGGCATGAAATGTTTTAGGGCATTTGCAAGGAGTGCGGCAAATTGATCTTTGGCTTTCAAATTCATGGCGCAGCTGGGGGAACATAAACATTCAAAGGGTAAGCTCCTTCACCTGAAGTCTGATCAATTATTGAGAAATAAGATTTCACACGTCACCAAACACATGAATATAATAAGACTTTCTCCGCACAGATTTCCACAGGATGCTTTTCCCGGCTTTGATTTGTATTTTCGTCCATCCTTTCTACGTCAGAATTTTCAGCGAGTCTCAAAAGGATTGATTTATATCGCGTTAGCTGTTTGTGGGGTGTGATATATCTCAGCAATCCCAAAGATTAGTGTGACACCTTACACACTTAGTGCAAATCACAATCACATCAAGATCTAATTTGAGAGTAATGAAGCACTAATTGTCAAATACTGAATGAGAATGCTAGAGTGCACCAGGGTATGGGGATACTTATTTTGAAGTGGGCACATGATGATGGAACTAATTCACATTGACAGGTGGTATTTTCTTTGGTTACTGCTCTTATGAACTTTCTACTTTAACTCTTCCAACAAAAATCTAAATAGTTTTCTTACTGTGTATATTAAATGTGTCAAGACATATTACATTTTGCCTGATTTTTTTTTACCAAGAGATACAAATATGAAGCAAATTAATTTGAAGTAGGAATGCAATTTCTAGTATTCATGAAAAATCATTTGACTTCATTTCAATTATAAAGTATTATGTGATGACTACTACCATGGGAAATCTTCAGTTGAAATCCAGATTTTAAAGAAACTAGGAATTCAGTACAGCTCCCTCCGAAGTGGAATCATTGATTCTGGGTTTTAATTAAACCCTGCCAGCTGGAGAAATCTAAATAGCAAATCCACCTTGAGGTGAAGTGTGATCAATTTACAAACAAGATTCCATGCATCACCAAACAAATGAATTGAGTCCTTATTGGAAAGGAATTGCCTCTTCCTGCTGGCTTTAATTTGATGCATGATTGGAACTCTCCTTGGCTCACTCCATGTACAACTGAGATAGGTTTTTATTACAACAAATATATTGGATATATGTCTCTTGCAACTACAGTGTACACCTGGTTAAAATGACTCTTTTTGTTGAACTTTTCATTTTCATTTAGTTTATAACTCTATCTAACAACCAAATGCTACTAAAACTCAGGTACAAATACAGTCACAGATTATTTTTGGCAATATGAAAATATACTTTTGTATAATACTACCAAATGACTGATATAATAAGATAAGTAACGATCGTAAATATGGTTTATATTACATCATGTACATGTAGTAGTTGTTACAATTATCATTTTGATCATAAAAGAATAAACATTAAAAGCCCTCAGTTACCACTGGAAATAAGTTCTAGTAGTCTTGAAAAATTACTTAAGTTTCAATGACTGAAATTTGCAGGCAAATATTCTGTTTGATAGCCGCAAATGTTTGTCCAAAGACATCAAATTTTTAGAGAAATACACTTCTCATTTTAGTTGGATATTTATTGCATAATAATCTAACTTACTAATGTGTATTAAATGCTGTGAATACCTGAATTTTCAGGTATCTTAATAAATGATATCACTTTGTGGTACTCTCAGAAAAAAAGAAACTGTGTCACTCGACATTTACATGTATCTACAACCCAAACTTTGTCTGATGTTTTCTACATATTTATAAAAACAAGACAAGACAAACTAATCAATCACTTATGAGACATCTATAGCACAATATTTAGTGGGTGGGTATAAAAATAATGACATGAATGTATTTTTTTTCAATATGAAAATAACCTTTTTAAAATTTCATCTCCTATATAATATTGTAGCAGCAACTGTACTTTCAGCCTGCCCTCATATGATGGGAAAACAAGTTCAGATGCTTCAGCTCATAAAAGTAGGCAAACTGTCTACCAAGTGCAATTTTACTCCCATCTGAGCAATGCTCTGAGATTGCTGAAAGTTCAAGGAGAGCTTTTATAGGGTAATGGAAGGTTATCTTGTAGCTTTTGATCCAGATGATGCTTTTAAGGTAATGAATATTGCCTACTTTACATGTAGACACACCTCGAAAATCTATAATAAAAATGTTTAGGTGAATGCATCTGGAGATATGTCCAATATAAAAAGCCATGCAACTACAACATTCTAAGTCAAATAATCAATACTTTATAAGTATTTACTCAGGAGACAACTAGTCATGTATACAAATGAATATAAAGTTTTTCAACAAATTGTAGTAGTTTGTGAGATATTCTACTCTGCATTGTTTCTTGCACAACTACTTGTATCAATCAAACCAACCAAGGATATGAAAATGAACAAAACTTTGTAACCATAATATTAACAAAATGCTCCCTGTATAATGTTGTTTGATTATTCTGTTTGATTTAAAAAAAAAGAAGAAGATTATACTACAACTAACATGTTGTGCGCAAAGTTGTCATCCACCTAGAATAGTATCGAAGCATTTAATTAAAATATAAATCGAAAAAGTTGCCTTTTCATTCACAACAGGCCCATGAAAAGGATTTTTGCTGAGGATGCAAACTTGGACAAAGCTGACCCCTTTTGGGCTGATGGGCAAGATGACAAGCAAAGAAAAAATAGTTTTACTTTTTAAAACAGACCTTTTTCTTAGTAAAGATATGCATATCATGAGAAAATTATGCAACAAGTTTGATAAGTTTATAACTGGCAGAGCAACAGCAGTCCATTGGGTGTATGACTCCCATAACACCAATCTTATTATTCAGGGGTCAAATGAGTGAGATAAATTGCAAATAAAAAAGTAATTTTTGACTGAGAAAGGACCAAAATGAGTCAGCTGCCGTGAACTGACAATATTCCAGTCATAGTGGAGACTCCTCATCATATAGTACAAGCGAAGGGTGTTTGTTGCTACGTCTGGTTATAGGCAGACACTCTGCTCTAATCGAATCAGTGTTCTTTGCATTACTGCTACACTGCAACCAACCTCATTGAATGCACTTTTCAAGTTCATACTACAGAAACAGGAACAGAAATTACTTCCACGTTCATGGTCGCAAATGCATACATTAGATTGACAGCAGCAGTAGGATATAATAAAAACAATGGCCCTTACTAGGAAAAGGAGGTCTAACTTTAATAGCTCTTGCCTAAACCACTGCAATATAGCCACTGGCTATTGAAAAACTAAATCAATGATAATGACTTGCTATAGGAATACTTGGGCTAATTTCAGTTATACAACAGAAATAATGCAAATCCATCAGAAGTTTAGAATATTTCAGCATCTTAAATATTTGAAAATAAGGTATTCAGGCCTGTAACTAGAGGGTCTTTATGGGAAGGGGTTTAAAACATAAAAATGAATCTATTATCCTTAAACACTTGTTGACAAACAATCCCCTAATATACAAGAAGTATGCATATTCATGTGGAAATCAATCCAGAGAATGGGCAAACTGTACCCATATCTTTATCAAGCCATATCTATGATTAAACAATACATCCATGTCAGTTGTTTCAGGCAGGGCTCAACCAAACCATGGTTTCTTCCATCAAAATTAGAATCAAAACAATCATTGATGCATGAAAAGTTGGATTCCTTTTTATCATAGAAGAGTATTAAAAACACTTATTTGCCCAACAAACAATAATTGATCATTCATTATATTCATCAATTGGAAGGGTGTTTATCTTTAATTTGACATCTGATTTAATTCAAAGGATATTTGTTTCAATCAATAGAAAAGTGAGTTACATGTAAAATGTTGCATGTTTCTGTGGCTGCACAATCCAACCCATAGGTTTGAATAACTGAGCAGAAAATTTGGAGCTATGAGAAGCATTATGCTTGCGCTGTGATGTAAATTCGTGAATTCATCCTCATTTGGATGTTGTGATGTTGAAACTCCTTTGCATAAAAAATTCTGTTATTGATATCAATTTTGCAGAAATCCTAGTAAACATACCAACAAAATTGCCAGTATATGCAATCAGATGTACAGGAATAATAAACCAACAATCTACAAAAGAATTCAACTAAATCTGCCAATTTCAGTTGTATGACCTGTTGAGACTGGAAGGGCCACTTTTCCTTTTTCCTTTTTAAGTAATTTGCCCCACCAATAAAAAATCTCTAGGTTTGCATTCCTTTATACTTGATTGAAGTAGTAATGTAACTGTCAGCAAGATAAATTCATATCAGGCATGTATATAATGCATTGATATAAATGTTTAAACCGATAGATTAGTTTTGGGAGAGATGGCGATTCAAATATTTAACTACTTTGTGAGCTGGAGTAAAAGTATTACCATAATGCATTTTTTTTTAATATAAATTAGATCATGTTCATACAATGTAGCTTGTTTGAATAAAATAGATCAAGAAATGGCTTGATTATCGCAAAATAAAAAATGCTGCTGCGATTGCTCTCCCCAGCACAACATGCTTCACGTACAAAATGAACACAAACTCACACATCTCAGACAATACCACCGATCACTCCGCCCATTCCGTGTGAAAGCACGTACATGTAGCACACGGTAGGAATAATGGCTGATTGGTGTGTTCGACGTAAAATACCCCAGAATACGTACAACAATCTTTTCCTAATTTCGCACACCGTTATATTCATGCATGTAAAGCAACTTGTGAATAAATCAGCTCGTTTCACATCACTTTCTGCATCCCGACCATTACAAATCTATACCTTTAAGACAAAGGACAATTATACTATATATCACTATTTGTTAAACTGTGCTCTCCAACTAGCTGATGCCTATGGTACAAATTGACCAGGGATTTGATATTCAAACCCTATACAATTAATAATTGATGAGGTACTTAAACAAATTAGTTGTGATCAACTGGGTGAGGGGGAGGGAGGGGCTTCTAGTGTGAGAATGAGTTACATAATGTATCTATAACTACAGAAACCAAATGAGAAAAACAAAATTACAGAAAGTTATTTTTGGATTGATAATTCAAACAGAAGAGGAGATGTAGGAATAGATTATCACAATGGTTTGATAATCTATAGAGCTTTCACACAGTACTACAAGTACAGTACACTCATACAGAACATGATCTGCATTGGATGTGAACATAGTAGAATTATAAAGAGTCATACATTTTGTACATGTGTTAATAGATCTATAGATATGGAGAATTTAGATGTAGAAGAGTTCAGCTACATGTATCAATCAAACAATGCAAGATTGAACTTGGAAAAGACATATTATCAGAATATTCTACGCCTGATTATGATTGTGATTATGACAAAAAATCCACATACTGTAGGTCTGCCCTGTTTCTGGTGGGGGGTGTTAAATATGATTGTTTCACAGTAAGGTAAAACAGACATAATTCACCAATTTAGAATATACTTGAAAAAAGTAGCAAAGTAAAAAGTGCTTAAAGCAAGTCACTTTTAATTACCACCTTACACCTGCAGGTGGTTTTGATCTTTGATTTTCTCAAACTGATGAAGGATTTGATAAAAACCTCAAAATAAATTTATCCTTTTCAAAGGAGATTAATATAAAAAAAACAGCTTGTTTTTAGGGTATCTGAATTTTAAAAATATGATTTGTATCTTGCTGAAGTACATAAAATTGAACTTTATTTAAAAACTTTAATTTAATATGAAATCTATCATGAAAATCTATCAGTTTGAAAAATTAAATATTTGGAAAAATAAAAACCTTTTTAATGTCACGGAGTATTTACGGGGGTTGGATTTATGTACATACTACCAACAAGCAAATTATTATTTTGGACTCTGATAAATGTACAGTTTAAAAGCAACAAATGAAAAAGATGGTATAACATGGTGTTAGAAATTTGAGCAATTATTAATTAAAAGCATACATATTGTATTTCAAACAATGAAAATCGATACTAATGTAAACTTTCACCGAGGGCTTCTTATAAAGTAGCTCAGAAGAATTAAATCATTGTATAAGATATCATGGCCTCTTTACAAGGTTCTACCTAATATGCAGTTGATATGAAAAGTGATTAGTCTCTATTAGACATGCCAATCCTGTTATGTAATCGAAGTATACCTGAAATAATAGATGCCAGACTAATTACATATTTAGTTACAAGCTTCTTTCATCTCAAGTAATTAACAAGTAAATTATCTATAAAACCTACATGGAGCATTATTGTACTCAATTTCCAAAAGTTGCTGTACATAGGAGGCGATTTGGATCCAAGCAATTTTGTATATAATTTATATTACTGGTCAATCTGCATTTTACATGAAATACAGAGCTATCAGTACAAGATTTTATGTGGCAACCTAAATGTTTTATAGCTCTTTAGGTATTGGGATTGATACATTTTATTTCACTTGCAGCAAGTTATTAGTTGAAAAGTAAGAATGTCCAATTCATTCAAAGTGAAAGTCCAATGAATGAAGCAAGTATTGAAATTTTCTGTAAAAAAAACCAACTTGTTTTATAATGAATTTATAGTTCAATACCTGTATTCACAACAGCCTTGTTTACAACACTTCTATTTTGAGATTACATATATTTGATCCATGTAACCAACACTGAACAAAGTGCATTTGTGACTAATCTTTTGGAACAATATGTGGCATTATAAATACAACTGAATCTCTATTGTGTTTATAAATAGTCTGCAGACTGATGCATGAAGCCTTGACCACTCAATAATACCCTGGTACATTACAACCCCCTTATCATCTGCTGGATATAGATACTCTTAGCTAAATGAGTCAAATAAATAAATGTCACAATCAATTCAACTTTGAATGGCAAAAGTTAGGATCTGAACAAAATGCATGTAATTCAGCCTTGGCTATAGATAGATAGGGCTGAAACTGCCGCAAATTTGAGGATAATGACTTTTGCAATTTTAAGAAAATAAACACAATCCATTTGGTAAATAAATGTATGGCTGATATCCATATTAAATGGACAATATTTTTGGCTTAATATCACAGTGACAATATTCATTTTGCTGGCCTAATACTTTAAAATTATACAATTTAATTCACCCATCAAAGTGAGAGAGTTTATCTTGATATATATATGAACAACAAATTCCATATCATCTGTTGTTCATATATATATCAATAGTGCAAAATTTTGACAGGACAAAATTCATATAGTTTGATATCAAGTGCACATTCATCAGTCTAAAATAAGTCCATAAGACCAATATTCTGCTTCATTCAAAATCAGACCCACAATATTTTGAGATCACTATCAGGTTAATTGTGATTATGTATCTTATTATCCCATTTAGGTCATTGTTAGGCATAAAAAAGGAAGCTGGAATGTGTGAATAAAACATTTTGTACTAGTCTGAAGCTTTTGCCCCATCCTCCTAAATTAACTCGGAGGACTTTGGCACTGACTGGAGCCTTCCCTAAGTGGCACTTGAATGAAACTAGAGACAGTCTTTCGCCCCTTTTAAAGGGGCAAATGCTAAAGAGTGAGCAAGGGGGTTGAAATCATGGAATTCATTATTCAAGTGTGGAAGGTGTTTGAGAGAATAAAAGGCCTATTTTATGCACTTCGTCTAGATGATAAATGGTTTCTCAATGTTCATTCATCTATTCAAGTGAGTGCCATCTCTGAAAGTAAATCCTTGGTTTTATTCAGCATTGTATGAAGAACATTTGACACAGTGACAGTAGTATTTGTTTCATGACATTCTATCTTATTGCATATCATCTGTCACCCTGTTCTTGTATAAGTATATAAGTTTATAATCATATACTAGTTTGATTTGCTTAAGTGTTTTCTTTTAACTGATTTATATCAATTACATGTATTAATGCCCAACAAAATAAATGAAAAATGTACACCCCCCAAAAATGGGGCTTCTTTTGTATGAAAAGAGTAACAATAACATTCTACCATCATCAACAAGAGCAACTTATAAAATGAAGGGCAAAATGAAGAAAATATAAGAAGTTTAAGATATAGATCAAAAGTTAAACCCACACTTAGTAACTTCAATGTGATGCAATAAATAGATGTTGATATCTTCAATAACTACAGGAATTGCAAACTACTTTTGGGAAGTATCCACATTTCCTTCATTCCCTTAAATACACGTTGAAAATCCTGTAGACCCTGACATTCAAGAAATATCCTAAGATTTTTCTAATTATGATGCAAATATATATTTCAATAACCCGCGAAGACAATGTTTGTTATTGGTTGGCAAATGATGAATTACTCTGTTTGCTTTGTGCTATACAGAGCTGACAAGGGGCAGTTACCATGACAATAGTAAATTCTAATGAATCAGGAAGAAAATCTTTTTTCATTTCTTCCTGATAGACTGTGAAGATGTTATGACTATGTGTTCTTTGAAGTGTAGAAAAACTGTCATGAATATTTCAACTTCAGTACCCAGAAGAGATATTACCAACACTTATTATGTTTTTTTGGAGAAATTTCATCAAGAAAATAGCTTTGAAAGATATAAAAATAATTTTGCGATTTTGTATCCCAGACATTAAAAACATATATATCAACCACCCTCTTACATTACTGCTACAAATTTGTCTCCAACAAATCATATTAATTTACACCACTGCAAGGTGATATATGAATAAGAAAACATAATTCTGTGTTGTCTATTAAAAAAATTTGTTCTGTTAACATTATATAACATACATGTATATAAATTAGTGTAAAGGTATAGCTAACAAATATAAAACAAGCAATTACAAATTTAATCATTTTTTGTTATACGAAATTACCATGCAATATTTTTGGAATCATGGTAACCAATGATGAAATCAAGGCAATGAAACTACTAACCTCAATGTTTTTAACTAGAATATTCCTGTCAATGATGGTATTTTCATTACTCATAGTAACCCTAATCTATGTTTCTTTTCCTCTTAAATATCCCAATACCTGTTAAGCAAACCAAAATTGAATGTTAATCAACTGAGTAATACCACCATCATTAACAGCATCACCCCCCCCCCTCTCCTCCTGAGTCCTCCTACTTCTACCCCTCCTTCACATAAAATTTGACATCATACATCAGGCTATGTCTCAATGTAATTACTTTGCAGTTTCTGTACTAAAACAACTTAGCAACAAGCAAAAGCAGACAAACAAACAAACAAACATGTGATTACTTTTCAAGAATATATTTACTAGAACATTGGAAGATGAATGATTGAAAAATAATTCATTTAATTATAAAGCATGGTGTGTAGATACAGAATAACAATAATAGAATATAATTGGAGGAATAAAATAACAGAATATAACCACAAAATGGCAAGCAAAAATGATCTTTCTAAATTTGTTTAAGTTTAGAAAAAAAAATTCACACTTTGATACCTGAAAATAAGATTTAATTAGCTATTTTATTGCAGATTTCTGTTTAATGCATGTGTAATTTGTGGATGTTGGTTAATCAAAACAGTAGCCACATAAGCAAACGATGGGCAACCTAAACGAAAGAAAGACATGGTTTTCATTTTTATTCCATCCCCTCCTAGAGAAGAGAAAAGAATTGCCAAATAAATAATTTCAAATTAACATTGCGCTTATAATACTTATTGACTACCTTTTGGAGAAAAAATATGGAAATCAATTATAAAGATATAAGGCAGAAATAAAAAAGAATATATATATATATATATATATTTATAAATTTTCTCAGTCACAACTGAAAATGACAAATATTAATATTTTGTTTTTCAAGAAATATTTCCAATCTGAGTCACTTCATGTATGTACTTTGACGTTGAGCTGCTGGGCATGTTATGTTGATCATGTTCTAATTGAGAAACAAGAGAATTGGGCCAGGCAAGGCTATAGTTGAGCATTTTTAAATCTTTAAAAGCTTTTCCTTAAGATTGAAAAAAAAAATACTTACACTTATGTTGGTTGAAGATATATTCAAGTGAAATAATCCCAGGATCACCATGCACATTTGGGATCTCACAAAGTCATCTCGCTTATTTGCCTGATGATGCACTTGTTCACAATGTTAGCAACAGCGGTGTTTTAGTCTTGAGATCAAATAGTAGTGGGAAAGAAAACAGGTTTTACTTTTCGCTCTTCTACATCAAAGTGAAATGATGAACTATTCCCTAACAGAGGTAGGTTTTTGACTGCGTCTAATCACGTTCTGTGCAAAATTTTGATTTCGCGACCAGCACCAAAAACTTTTCTTGCAGCAAGCTTCTGCTACCCGGCCGTAGCGATCGACTGGTGAGCGTCCACTAGCAACGGCTCACGACGAAGTGGTAGCACAGTAGCAGCTAATAAGCAGGCGCTTCTGAAGTTCTGGTAGTCCTCAACTCTCAACATATATCGGTACCGTATTTAGTTTCCTCGAGATAGGCAGAATGAAATTTAAAAATCGCTAGCTGAAACATCATCTCTCAATCGCCAAGCGGTAACAGATACATATTAATGCGATACGAGCCAATCAGGCTTCTCCCGCTATGATAAGATAGATGGACTGCAATGGGCAATGGCGAAGATAGTACGGCTGCGCGCCCGGCCGAGTGCGGAGATTTCACCGAGGTGTTCACCGAGCGAGGCCCGCATCCTCGCTTGCTGCGGAGGAAGGAAATCTACAAGTACAAGCTGCCGCATCTCCGAAAAACCCGGAAGTATCGAGCTTTCTGCTCATCATAACATGGCAACTATTTTAAGAATGAGAATTATTTTAAAGATCGTAAAAACAATTTGGTAGATAAACGTGTATTTATTTATCTGATAAATAACATAAAAATAATAATATCCGTAAAATATTACTTTTTATCAAAATATTACCAAAAACTGTTGAAAAAAAGTAATTATTGACTCGAGTATGAACTACAATACTGAATAATTTGGCACATTTCATCCAAAATGTCTCGATCAATGCCTCAATCCACCGTTCGGAATCAAATTCAAGAAGACTGGGCGAACAGGGAGTATATAGAGATCATTACAACAAATATAAAAAAGATAGCGGATTTTCTCAACTCATTTGGTGAGTTCTTTTACATTTGTTTAGTCTATATTTGTGAATAGAAGATGAAGATCTGACTGTGGGTGTGACTCAAGAAGCCCACTCGCATGTTTCCGTGTGTGCAAAATAGTCTACGTCGTTCTTTTTTTTTTGTATGTCTTTTTGGCAATGGCAATGCCAAATGTACATGTAGTACAAGCTGTTGCAAGTAACGTTAGTTATGTAGCTCTCCAGCAAACGGAATGACTCGAAGAAGAAGAAGAAGAAGAAGAAGAAGAAGAAGAAAGATAAAGATGAATAAGAAGGAGAAGGACTGGAGAACAGAAAGAACAAGAAGAAGCTGCAAGCTAGCTTTTTTTTCTGACTTCTTTTGATGTTTTTATACTAATTTTGCTGTCTTGTCATTAGTGCACAGTCAAGGAATCGTGCTCAAAAGTCCAACACAGGCACTTTTTTAGAATTTCAGTCAAAATCTTTTCTGAACTGCTGAAAGCGAAAGCTTTTGAAAAAAAATGTATGTACAGTATCGTCAATTTGTTGATCCCATGGAGATTCAAATGAGATGAATATTCCGGCTATAAGATGCAGTTCACCTGTGCTACTCTAATAACTTTCTATCCATGTCTCCTGTCTGATGCTCATGAAAGCCTGTTTTCTCCTATCCCTTTTCTACATTATGTATCTGTTCAAAGTTGATGCCCACCATACCGGCCTTATTCACAAGAATCTCAACAATAGTGGAGGGAACAACTAAGAGAGAGAGAGAGAGAGAGAGAGAGAGAGAGATGTGTGTGAAAAAAGTGTTGCTGGCCATAGACATTCTTCTTTGTGTCGTACTAATGCATTTTTTAATCCAGTCGTGCACCATGGCCACTGTGTGCGCCGAGAGTATGGAGATGCCTTGTTCTTAGAATGTCCCTTTGCATGTGCACTGGCACAGTGCAGGCTGGATACGAAAGTGCACTTTTAGTGCCAAGTCACCATTGCTGTTTCACTGTAATTTTTGTACAGTGGAAACGCCATATAAAGAGATCTGATAAAACAAAATGTCTGATATAAAGAGGTATAAAATCCGATCTCAGCTGTAAATGACCTATTGGCTTTTAACTCTGCTATATAAAGGTATTTTTGATGGTCCCAAGCACCTCTCTATACTGAGTTTCCACTATATACAATTCTGCACATACATAAACTTGATTGAATCATAGTTAAAGACTTGGTCTGGGCCAGGAAAATATTGTGTTGATTGAAAGCAGAATAATCAGACGAACAGATAAAAAAAAGTTTGCAGAAAATCACACTACAAATAAGAAAGTTATGAGTATTTCGATTATATAACCCAATGGTTGTAATCAGTCAAATTGGCAATGTTGGGTACGTGATTATGACGTATATCATGCACTTTTCTGCAAGCAGTTTATTATTCTTATTGTTTTAAAACCCTCATTTTTCAACCAGGTAATGCAAAAAAGGATTTTTTTCTTCGATATATACATAGGTACAGATACATTTATTGATTCAACGTTTTGAATATTCAAAAGAAATAAGTGTGACAGATTAAAACGGATTTTTAAAAACATTAAGTTATAATAAGCTTACAGACAGAAAGTGCATGATCCACGTCATAAGCATGTGACCAAAAGTCACGTGTTACGTCCTACTGCATACAGTAATTTATGAATTATCACTGTAAGTCATATCATTGAAATATTCATAACTTTCTTATTTCTTGTAGGATTTACTTCAATTTTTTTGACCTGTTCATCTGATTTTTCCACTTTTAATCAAAGCAAGAGTTTTCTAGCCCAGACCAAGTCTCTTAGTGGATTCAAATTTGAGATTATGTAGAGATTGATATTTATCATGGTATCAAATTATCTGTACAAATTGTTAATCATAACACTGAAAAAAAAAAGCATACAGGAAAGGACGAGATTAGTCGTGATCTTTACCTAGAATGTACATGTAATGGTAATTAATTCCTCAAGAGTAAACATATTTGTCAGATAGGCGTACTGTCAAAGATAGAAAAGTTGACCTGTCTTGACAAAGAATTAAAAACAAATGAAAAAAACAAACAAACAAATTATAAAGAATTTCTAAACAGAGCCCTTTGCCCTAGTTTGTATCAGTTTGACTCCATCTCTTCATAATTACTGCAGTTCTCCAACAACTGGAGGAACCAAACATACATGTAGAAGAAGATCCATTTAGTATTGGCTTTCAAAACCATCCTGCTGGGATACTACATTTTAGAAAACCACCCTGGGGGGCAAATAACAAATCCAAACACAAACAAAATATTATGGATCATGCACTTTCAAAAATGCATCAGCTATACTGTAGTCTGGAATGATTTACCTGACATTGTAAAGGAGGCAAATACAACAGAATCTTTTAAAACATTATTAAAAACCTTTTTGTTCAGTAATTTTCTGTTTACAATGTGCTTGGTAACGTCTTTGGATTAAGTTTGAACCTTTTATTCTTCTTCTTAGATTTCTTGCAACAAAAGTCTTTGTTTGATAAGTTTATAAATTATGAAAACTTGAGCACTTTGTAAATTGTCAAATATACACTACTTTATTGATGAATGACTTTCCATCTCACAGGACAAAATACATTGTACATATGATATATATATATATATACATTGTATGTGTACTAACATGCATTTATCATGTAAGATGAATGGTTGATTTGAAAGTTGAACATGTTTTACAGTTTTTAAAAAATTTGTTTAAATTTTCAGATACATCATGTAGATCAAGACTTGCTGTACTGAATGAAAAATTGACGTCACTTGAAAGAAGGATAGAATATCTTGAGGCTAGGGTAAGATTGAGTGTCTACCTACTTGTATATTCCTTTGTTGGTCAATCCAATTTTCTAAGTACATTATATTACATTTAACGCTGCATTACATTTTAGATATAAATGTAAAGTAAGCTAAGTCTGTACATAGTTCTATGTGAAACAATTTTTTTTGTGTTGGCAAACTTAATGGATTATAGTAACTCAACCGATTTTGATTTTAGCAGTCCTTCCTCAGGATTATTTTTAAGTTGGTTGATCAATGAAAAACTTGAAAACTTTTGTAGTAAACATGACCTCTACATGTCCACTGTGCACATTTTTGGAATACAGTGCAAGTCAGAATTCTTCTTATATCAGTTATCACTATAAAGCACAGAATAGTGGATATGACCCAGTTTTTTTTTCCATAAATTAATATTTAGGTATTGATTATGTTTTGTATTTCTTTTTGTATATTTCCTTGATGTTTTTTTTTTAATACCATTGTATTATTTTTCATTGTGTTTTGTATATATTATTCATATGGAGATGAAAAGTAAAAATTGGAATCAAATTGAATTGAATTTATTACAGGTGACAAAAAATTCTGATGTGTGTTCTGTGTTCAAGATTTTGTGAAATACAGGTGACTTGCAATGCATAATGTTATTTCCTCCCAAGTCACATTTAATAAGAAGTACTGTACTTGTTGTATATCTGTTGTATATCTCATGATGTGTCATTATCTTCCCCTTTCCGATTCCTAAATAGGTGACAAGAGGTGACACACTTGTCTGAGAGGAAGATGGGAAGGATCTTGGGGGTAGCAGGAGATATAACGGAGCCCACACATCTATAGCACTTGGGAGAGTTAGTCTCTTTGTAATGCAGCATTGGGGAGCATTGTTTCACACCTGATTCTTAATACCATCACGGTCAAATATTTCCATCTCTATACGATAGATTTATACCTTGCCTCATTTGCACTATGTTCGTATTCATTTTGCACGACCTAGAAAGGTAGTTCAATATAAATAATAATAATAGATGCAATTTATATAGCGCACATATCTACTCTGCTGAGTGCTCAAGGCGATTTACATTGGTAAGAT
The DNA here is from genome assembly GCA_036244855.1 of Temnopleurus reevesii. Lineage (NCBI taxonomy): Eukaryota > Metazoa > Echinodermata > Echinoidea > Temnopleuroida > Temnopleuridae > Temnopleurus > Temnopleurus reevesii. Next base: position 112,318 of record BQKZ01001387.1, read on the forward strand.
ATATTGTTTGTAAATCACTACAAAAAGGCAACTCTGTCTAAGTCATGTCTCGATGGACTAGAAGAATGTCTTTGACTTACATGTAGGAGAAATCTTACTTACTTGATTTGCAGCATTTGTTATAAAGTTTGTATGGGCCATGCAATCATTTAATACGAGCATAACATTTTCACCTTACTTTTAATATAGAGCTCTTGCTACCCCAAAATTTAGACTGTTCAGTACATATTTGAGATTATTTACAGATTCTACTTTTAAAATATTCTGGTTGTTTGGGGGTCAGCTGCATTGAGACACCTCTGGTTCCATGGGAGGTAAATGAGCAAGCTGATACAGTGTAAGGAATGCCATGGGACTTACAGTATGTCAAAAGCTTTCAGTGATATTCATACTTGTATTTGATCATGATGAAATATATTAAGCAATTTGGTTTATATTGTACATATTTATTTCTAACACATATATGCATATGTATTATTGCTTTATTGAAGCATCCTTAATGTTGCTTCCATCACCCTTGCCTAGATTGAATCTTTTGGAATGAAGAAGTAGATTTGACTTAGAGGAAAAATCAAGTTATGAGTGTATTGTAAAAAACAATAGAACATAAAGTCACTACTTTGACTAGGGCGAATACCATATTCGGTTTAAGGGACATTAATTCAGGCAAGGTTAACTGTATTTACTTTACCTAAAATGATGATAAAATGGGTATTAGTTAGAGGATCTAGTATCTTGGAGAAGTATACAGTGGAAACTTGGTATAACAAGATCTGATATAACACTATTCCTGATAGCAAGAAGTAATAATATGTTCCCAGTGCTATTGCTTTATAACTCATTGGCCTGTATTCCTATAGCGAGGTTTAACTTAACCAAGTTCTAAATCATTGTCATTTTGGCCATTGATTTAACTTTGAAATAGCCCAGGTCTAAGTAACAATGGCTGAGGACCGGGTTAAGTTAGACCCCGCTATCGGAATATGGGCCATTGTTTTTTAATCCTGCTACAACAAGATTATTACTATGACAAGGTATTTTTGATAGTTCTTAATATCTGGTTATACTGAGTTTCCAGTGTACTATGATTATCTCCATTTGGTAAATCAATGGGATGAGATTTGAATTTATCAATTCACAAAAAATGATTACTCAAATTCTTAGGCTTATAGCAAGGTTTTAAGTATCCCCTGTAAAGTAATTTTTTCTGTTTGTTTATTTTTTAGAAATTTATTAGCCTGGGACCTGGGTTAGAATTAAACCTTGCTATCAAAAATTCGGACCCTACATGTACATGTACATTGTAAGCTGCTACAGACAGTATAAATTAGCAGATTGTGTCATTTATTTGTGTATTTCTGTTCCTATTAATGTGCATTATCTGTCTCGCAAGAACAAGGTAATATTGAGTGGAGTCCAATTATGGAGATTCTATGGCCTTTATGGACACTCCAGTAGAGGTGACCAAAAGTTGTAAATGTGTAATATTTCCATTGTCCATAAATGATAGTATTTCTAACAATTCACGAATAATGTTGAGTGTTTTTTCATGTATGTAAATTTGGTCATTCTTTCCTGATCTAATACTGAGTGGAAAGATCTTTTTAAAAGTGCTTTGTCTCATGCAAAATACTTAGTCCATCCATTTGTCTTTTTGCATTTTAATTTGGTCTGTAGTAACCATGGTTGACATGATTTCTGCATATGTTGCAACTTGTTGGAGATTAAATATATGGGAGAGAAATAAACAAGTATTGGTAATTTCTTGGCAAATGAGATTAAAAAATATTTTACATGTATGCTTTCCACGTCTTCACCCTTTGCAAGAAATAAAAAATGAAATGTTTTCCTTCCAATTTTTAACAAGTTTAGTTTTCTTTTCTTCACACTCAAATATGACTGTCATATGCCAATTATACATGTAGTTCACTTCATAAATCTATGAATAGAAATCTGGATGGTATTTGAAAATTTATCTTACCTGTTACTTTTATCTTTCCTTTTGTTAGTCATTTACGCACTTTTAAACAATCATAAAGAACACAATTTAAAGCTGTGATGCTAAGCAGTACAATGATATTCAGACAAAAGAATATAGTTCTCAGAATACTGCTCTGCTAATGAGTGATTAATCATATGATTCAGGTAAAAATCTAATGTTGTGTATGATTTGTGCAGGATTGATTTTCCACAAATGTAGATAATTACGCTCACCTTAAAAAAAAAAAAAACCCAAAAAAAAAATTAATAAAAAAAAAAAAAAAAAAAAAAAAAAAAAAAAAAAAAGCTAGAGAGAAATCAAATGACTAATAAGAAAATTAATCATGTTTCAAAATTTAGACAAATTGGCAATTGATGACGTCATAGGTGCACATTTGACCATTTATCATATTCATATCAATGTTTTAAAATGCTAATTTTTCCCCCAAAACACGATTTCCTCAAAACTTTAACTAAACAATATCTTCATGATGGATATGTAGATCCCTTAATTGCTTGTCTACATTCATACAAACGTTGTACTTCCTGTAGAAATGATGAATTGGGTGCTATAAATATACAGAAAGGTCTGGTAAGTAGTGCACCCATGATGTCATCATCAAATTGGCAACATGTCTGATTTTTTTTAGTGATTTGCATATTTTTCCAAATCTTTACAAATTCATAGCTTTCTTATTACTTGTCCAATTTTCTTCAAACTTTTTTTTTCTTCATCTCATCAATTTATTGTGCTTCTGTTAAAATTATCATTTTGGGGTGGACTCTCCTTTTAAGGTTGCAATTTAGTTTATGAAACTGAATCATGCCACTTTATAAGTGTTTGGAACATTTTTGGATGACATAAAGACATTTGTCACTAGGCATCATCTGACTCAAATTAAATGCATGTGGACACCTTATATCTGTTAAATATTTAGGAATAAGTATGTAACCTGGTGAAGTCCAATGTGAAATGAATAAAAAGAAATTAAAACATGAAAATATGTTTATATGGAATTGGTAAATGATACAGAATATCTTTTTTTTTACACTGCTAATGATAAGGTGTTAATCAAATTAATCTTGCATATCTCTATATCCGTCATAATCCATTGCTCCATTACTATTGAATTTTCAAATTCTCCTGAAGTATTTGTCTCATCAATAGATAATACCAAATTGAAAATTGAAAAGAAGTTGTTGAAATGTTTCTTTTTAAAGATGAACACAAACACAGTCTAAGATGGGTAATTGCATGATGTTTGTAATGCAAGGTAACTTCCAAAGTTCTTGTTTTAAGTGAAGGATAAAAAGAGATGTATCTTGCTAAATGAACATTGTTTTAGTGTGAATTCCTTTGTTGGAATAAATGTAAAGTTTGATTATAATTTATATATTTCTCTTGCTTTTTCTAAGGAGGTGTTGCTAGAAAGTTGCAACTGATTGCGAATCAACTAAATATTTGTTTCATATTGAAATAGGCATTTTAATTCGCGCACAGTCAATAATAAGAAGCACATGAAACAAGAAATTTGATTGGTGTGTAGCAACCTTCTGCAACCTGCAACCGATTGCAATTTTCTAGCAACACTCCCAATGATACATGGATTACATTATTCATCTTTGGATAAACATGTACATGTACCTTAANTTTATGAATGACTATTTACTCAAGAAAGTTTGTAATTAAAAATCCTTTTACAGCACATATATACAGTGTAAAAAGTAGTAGATTTTGTAATAAAAATATAAAATACTTTGTATTCATCATTGTTATTTTGTCTGATTTGGTTGTAATAATGCTTGCTATAGGGAGAAAGAAAACATGTTCCTACTATATATTGGGTTATTCTCTGAAAGCCCCGGTATTTACATGTAATTTGCTTTGATATTTTGGAAGAAATTTCTAAGTAAACATACATGTATTAGTCCTGGATGACTCTAATACTTTGATTAACAAAAAGCAAAATACTAGTGAATTTCCATAATCTTAAGTAAACATATTAGTACTGGGGCCTGTAACATAAAGAGATATAATTAATTTTGCAATTAATTGCATCTCTCTGGTATACATTTTGCCATAGACTTGCAATTAATATTAATTGTAAGTTTAATTGCATCTTTTATGTTACAGGCCCCTGATGGCTCTAATACTTTGATTAACAAAATGAGGCAACAAGCATTTGCTACTTTCCATCTTTTATATATTTTTTGTTCCTATAAATCAATCTTTCCAGCTTTCAAATTTTAGAGGCTATTGACTCTTACGATTATGGAAATTCACTAGTATTTTTCATGAGGAACTGCAGCTTTAAGGTCATTCTACCTGACAGGGAATCAAGGTGAATGATACATCAATAACTATTAATTCATTAAAAAGAGGCAATGATTCTAGACTGAGGAAAGAGCTGATAACATGAAAAAAATAGGAGAGAGTGAGGGAAAGATAGAGAGTGGGGAGAGGGAGGAAGGCAGGGACGGAGAGGGAGAGAGAGAGAGAGAGGGATAGTAAAAAGGAGGTAGGGAAGGGGGCAGGGTATGGCTTAAAATGAGGGCTAATCATATTTGAGAAAAATAAGTTTAGGAGGGAAGAAGAGAGGGTAAAAATAGCATCAAAGATGGGTCAGGGTATTTTGAGAGAAGAAAAGTTTAGTAGAGGAGGGAGAAAGAGAAAGATTAGAGAAGAAAAGAGGGCGGGGTGGGGGAAGGTAAGACCAAAAAATGTAGAATTAATAAGACTGATGACAAATTACATTTGACAAATGGCGTAAATGTCATGCGCCAACTGCAAATGCAAAAATTCATTATATAACCTTACTCATACTTCATAGTCCTTATCATTATCATAATAGTAATGAATCAATTGGATCCCCTTCAATGCCATTAAAACGTGAGTTCTATATATATGAAATTCCTTCAATTTATTGATCTTTTAAAATTCAGATTTTTAAAATATCCAAACCAATTTTTTTGGAAGTCTATTGTCATCATCATTTTCAAAATCATAGTTATTCAATCTATCAACTTACTTATCAATCAATAAATCCATCAGTAACTCGTTAATCAATAATTCAAGCAATTAATTCAACTAATCAATCAAACAATCCAAGTAAACAATATATCAACCAATCAATCAATCAATCCATCAACTAACCAATCAATTATTAATCTATTTCAAGTATCAAATTCATCAATCAGTCAAAACTTTGGAACAAGCTGCAAATACACAAAGGGAACTCTCTATCCCTAAATACTTTTGAATCCAATATGAAAATATCTTTCCCGCCCCAAAGAACTTCTGAGCATGTACACTAAGGCAATTGACAAAAACATGAGTTGGATCTACTCTGTATGCTTTTATCATTATTAGCCGTTACTAGCCACTAGCCAATCAATAAATAAAAAAATCCATCAACTAATGAATCATCAAATCAATCCATCAACAAATAAAGCAATCAATCAATCAATTAACAAACCAATTATCCAATCAATTAATCATGCAACCAAGTGACCAAACTACGAACCAATAAACCAATCAACCATCCAACCCATCAATGAAACACAAACCAAACACGTTTTCCACTTATTTGTTCTCATTATGTATCTTTGTTCATATACAATAGATGACCAACACGAATCATTGCAGGCGATTTCTGTTAAAAAAATAAAACTGTATAATTTCAAGCATCCCTAAAGTTATTATACCAAATGGTTCTGACTAAGGATCAGAAGAAGTCTAGAAAATCTACACATTACAAGTTTTATGCAATGGGCCCATGATTATGAATTGTGTAACATCAGAATCTGAAAACGAATACAAAATACAATTATTGAACTGTGAAATTACTTCAATTTTGCCCATGAGAGAACTTTTATTAACTAAGATTTCAGAAACTTTACCAAAATACAGTTGCTGGTGCCAAAAGTTTGCATTCCGTTTAAAGCTAATGCAAAGTTTGGCAAAGCCAAATTTTTTCCCCAAAATATGTCTTCACATGTAAATAAAGGGAAATATATTATCATGAATATACTGCAAAAAAGTTGTGATAAATAAATAAGTTTTGGTAAAGCTATTACCTGAAATTAGTAAAAAAAAATCCCTCTAGTCTCTTGAACAAAGCTGAATCAATATTTTCTCTCTTGATAAAGGACCCCTAAACAGAATTGGATGAAAAATACAGAATTTAGTCTTTCTGTTAATCTATTTATTTTACTTTTGTCAACTTTTGGAAAAGCCTAGCATATTGTGAAGATAACAAATTATTGTCACTACCAAGATAGCGCGCTGGGTATGAATCAACATCAAATTCTAATTTTCAAAAAGAATCAGAACATTAAAAATAATGCTATGGTCCCGAAATGTGTGTGAAATATCTCTAACATAACAAACATCTAGTATAATTCCAAATTTTTACCGAAACTATATTGGGGCTTTAACTTTGGATATCTTATCTTAGATCTACTCAAGAAACCAACTTATATGGCTGCCAAGCATTTTCTGAATCACAAAGAATCACAAAGAAGATTGAAAGAAATAAAATCCAAAGCATACAAAATTCTGTATGAAAAGGTTTTCTGCCAACAGAAAAGAACCATTGGAAAATTCCCCAAGAGGGCAGCTCCCCTGGATAGCAGGCTGCTACCGTGGAGGACTGCTTCCCAGAGAAAAATTCCACTATAGGACAACTCTTTAATTTTTGTGCCAGTAAATGATGTGCCAGTTAAAAGATGTGACCTACTACATTTCTAGCACATTTTATTCCAAGAAAAAGGGGTTTGTAATTCGCGAGGGTCCGAAATATGGAAAATTACCGTTTTTTGCCAATACCCTAAAATCGTTAAAGTTTAAAATTACTCTACTATCCATTAATTTTTGTGCCGGTAAAAGTTTGGAATAGTTAAAAGACGTGACCTCCTACATTTCCAGCGCATTTTACTCCAAGAAAAAGGGGTTTGTAATTTGCGAGGGTCCGAAATATGAAAAAATCAGTGACCGTTTTTGCAAATACCCTAAATATCGTTAAAGTTGAGAATAACTCTGCTATCCATTAATTTTTGTGCCAGTAAACGTCTGGAACAGTTAAAAGACATGACCTCCTACATTTCAGCACATTTTTTTCCAAGAAAAACGGGATTTGTAATACGGGAGGGTCCGAAATATAGATAATGACCGTTTTTTTGCCAATACCCTAAAAATTGTTTAAGTTGACAAAAGCTCTGCTCTTCGTGTCAATGAACATCGTTTGGCATGTTTCCTTCGCACTTTTGCACGATTCTCTTGTGTACAGTTCCCATGAAACATGTACACTCCCTAAATAATGCAATAAGGGGGTTTACGGGTGAATGCACAAAGAGTTAAGGGACATCTCCCAAGTAGGATCGATTTGGACACAGCCTCTTCCCATATCCCCTCAAATCAGATGGGAGAAAGATACCCCTGAAGAGCTATCCTATTAAAGGGGGTACTTTCCTCAGGGGAGAGCTGACCCCAAGGAAGTTATCTAAAGGGCGAACCGTCTGTAGCGTCGTCCTCCGGAGCTGCCTGCCATTTGGAGTTGTCCTGAGGGGTAGTCCTGGGGAGTTGTCCCCTGTTGCAGGTGTCTTGACACAGTGTGGAAAACATGAAATGATATATATAATGCAGAGGCTTAAAGCTCACAAGTAAAGTTTTGGTACAAGCGAATATTTTTGTCCCCAAATTTGTCTTCCAATCATTTGTTTTGGTAAAGTTATAATCTAAAATGTGCAAAAAATCTCAGTCTCGGGGTATCCGAGACTGAGATTTTATGTTATTCTTTTATATTTTCTTTCTTGATAAATGACACCTTCTCATGCATAGAAATTGGATGAAAATTTCAGAATCAAATCTACTAAATAACCGAGCATATTGCCAATAAGAGATAAAATATCGTTGATACCAAGAGAGAGCACAAAATATGATTTAACGGTCAAATTCAAATTATCAAAAAGAATCAGTTCATAAAAGAATAAGCCATGGTCTCGAAATGTGTGTAAGATACATATTTCATGGTAAACAATTTCTTAATCTTTACCAGGCAAATGATTTCTTAATCTTCACGAAAACTATATTTGGGCTTGAACAGGAATTTAACTTATCTTTATTACTCAAAAGAAAAAGAGTGAAAAAGGTAATAATAAGCTAATACGATGATACATGAATATCATTATCAAAGAGCTATGTGTGCGAATGCTATGACTTCATGAGTTCTCTTAGGAAAACAGTTGCATACGATGATGCTGGCAAGTTAAATGACAAATTCAGAGTCCTCCCCTGATATGATGCCTGCTGAGAAGACGAGCTCTCAATACTTTGTTTATTGTAAGAAGATAATCTATCTATAGTTTGACTTGAAGATTGACAAATATCATTATGGTGATTGGTTGACGAAACAGCAGCAGTTGGACCCAATTTTGATTGAGGAGTATCTTTTGAAAGGGCATTGCCATGGGTACTTGCAGTAGCAGAGTTAGAAACCATATAGCTTTTAGATGTACAACTGGAGCCCTCCTGGGGTTGGGGTGCACTGATTTCATGGGCAATGTCACGGACAGCATCCTGCTCATTAGGGCTCAATGTCACATGGCGTTCAGATGCTTCCAGTAGATTGGGGCTTCCTGCTGTTACCATGCTATCACTGTTTAGAGCTTCACTGATGCTCTCGGGAGGGTTGGCATCTGGGTTACTAGGTGATAGCAACTGCTCCTTTCCTCCATCAAGCCCACCCTCCTCTTCATCCTGAAATGCATCCCACCCCCATTCCATGTTCCTTGGCTGAGCAATGACCTTTCTGTATCCCCCTGGGATATTGAGCTTGAGGGCAGGGACTCTGAAGTTACACTCGCCAAGCCCTGCTTCGGCAAGTCTTCTCTTATACTCTGCTCCTGCTGTGTGTGATGGGTACTGGATGCGGTTGCCTGGCAATGGCAGCATGACATCCATGGTGGAGTATGTGCCCTTGGTGATATCATCTTGTGTTACAGTATGCACCTGTGGTAGACAAGGAAATGATATGTGTAACAAAAAAACAATGGTCTTTGCATATCAGCATGAGAAGAGTCATAAATTTAATATTACCAAATATAATTTGGTTCTGATAATTAAACTTGAATCATTAAATCAAAACTGTGCTTAAAAAGTTCTAATACATGACCAATTTTGGAGAAAGTATATGAGAGAACAGTAATAAGCAGGTCAAACTCAGATGATTCATTTTGATTTGCCCTCTTTTAATTGATGGTATTTTGTCCTGTGCATATATACTGATTAATTGTATGATTAAAAGCAAACCTATATCAAATTATTTCACCACATTTTGTCTAATTTTCGGTCGTCTTGACAATATACTACAGACAATCAACTACGAAAACATTCTTCAAATGTATTTTTCATTGATTTTCATTTCAAATATATTGCAGTCATAATACATATCTAATGCACAAACAACAAAGTTGAAGACTTTGGTCCAGTTTTTATTTATTTGGAATTCTAGCACACTTTTCTTGGTATGGGCCTCTTCTATATCTATAAACTTTTCNTTTGTTGAATATATCACACAACGGATCAACAAAATAATGTATACATTTTTTGATAACTTTAGGGGAAATTAAGTCAGGCCCACATGATTTATTTGCTTTCAATGAGTGGGATAAATTGATTATTTCATGAACTGTTGTAGATTTAATGAAGAAAGATTTTAAAATCGTTAAAGTTTAGAATAACTCTACTATCCATTAATTTTTGTGCCGGTAAGTTTGGAATAGTTAAAAGACGTTTCCAGCGCATTTCATTCCAAGAAAAAAGGGGTTTGTAATTTGCGAGGGTCCAAAATATGGAACAAGTGAAACGCCGCCTGGCAGTCTCGCCTGCATTGCGCGATTTGTAAATTACAGCAATATGCTTTTGACTTATTTCTATAGAGATGGTTCAAGTTTGATGAATATTGGATAAGGAATTTTGAAATAAGAGCCAAGGTTAAGTTTTCAAGGTTAAGATTTTGGAAATTTGACCTCAGATGACATTTGACCCCGGTTGGCCCGTTTCCTTCACACTTTTGCACAGATTCTCTTGTGTACAGTTCCCATGAAACATGTACACTCCCTAAATAATGCAACAAGGGGGTTTACGGGTGAATGACATCCCCCAAGTAGGATAGATTTGGACACAGCCTCTTCCCATATCCCCTCAGGGGAGAGCTGACCCCAGGGAAGTTATCCAAAGGGCGAACCGACTGGAGCGTCGTCCTCTGGAGCTGCCTGCCATTTGGAGTTGTCCTGAGGGGTAGTCCTGGGGAGTTGTCCCCTGTTGCAGGTGTCTAGATAAATAAATGAATAATTCTTGCCTTATCCCAACATTTACGCAGTACCTGCTGCTATAACACGAATCGAGCCCGCCACTTCCATCGGCTCTCGGTGGTCTAGTGGTAAGACACCTGTCTAGTCATCAGGAGATCGTGGGTTCGATTCCTAGCCGAGAATGCCTGAGATTTTTTTCTCAGCTTCTCGGTAAAGCACTGTCAATCAGTGTTTATTCATGTTGGGATAAGGCAAGAATTATTCATTTAAGAAATAAAATATCGGTGATACCAAGAGAGAGCACAAAATATGATTTAACGGTCAAATTCAAATTATCAAAAAGAATCAGTTCATAAAAGAATAAGCCATGGTCTCGAAATGTGTGTAAGATACATATTTCATGGTAAACAATTTCTTAATCTTTACCAGGCAAATGATTTCTTAATCTTCAAAAAAACTATATTTGGGCTTGAACAGGAATTTAACTTATCTTTATTACTCAAAAGAAAAAGAGTGAAAAAGGTAATAATAAGCTAATACGATGATACATGAATATCATTATCAAAGAGCTATGTGTGCGAATGCTATGACTTCATGAGTTCTCTTAGGAAAACAGTTGCATACGATGATGCTGGCAAGTTAAATGACAAATTCAGATTCCTCCCCTGATATGATGCCTGCTGAGAAGACAAGCTCTCAATACTTTGTTTATTGTAAGAAGATAATCTATCTATAGTTTGACTTGAAGATTGACAAATATCATTATGGTGATTGGTTGACGAAACAGCAGCAGTTGGACCCCATTTTGATTGAGGGGTATCTCTTGAAAGGGCATTGCCATGGGTACTTGCAGTAGCAGAGTTAGAAACCATGTAGCTTTTAGATGTACAACTGGAACCCTCCTGGGGTTGGGGTGCACTGATTTCATGGGCAATGTCACGGACAGCATCCTGCTCATTAGGGCTCAATGTCACATGACGTCCAGATGCTTCCAGTAGATTGGGGCTTCCTGCTGTTACCATGCTATCACTGTTTAGAGCTTCACTGATGCTCTCGGGAGGGTTGGCATCTGGGTTACTAGGTGATAGCAACTGCTCCTTTCCTCCATCAAGCCCACCCTCCTCTTCATCCTGAAATGCATCCCACCCCCATTCCATGTTCCTTGGCTGAGCAATGACCTTTCTGTATCCCCCTGGGATATTGAGCTTGAGGGCAGGGACTCTGAAGTTACACTCGCCAAGCCCTGCTTCGGCAAGTCTTCTCTTATACTCTGCTCCTGCTGTGTGTGATGGGTACTGGATGCGGTTGCCTGGCAATGGCAGCATGACATCCATGGTGGAGTATGTGCCCTTGGTGATATCATCTTGTGTTACAGTATGCACCTGTGGTAGACAAGGAAATGATATGTGTAACAAAAAAACAATGGTCTTTGCATATCAGCATGAGAAGAGTCATAAATTTAATATTACCAAATATAATTTGGTTCTGATAATTAAACTTGAATCATTAAATCAAAACTGTGCTTAAAAAGTTCTAATACATGACCAATTTTGGAGAAAGTATATGAGAGAACAGTAATAAGCAGGTCAAACTCAGATGATTCATTTTGATTTGCCCTCTTTTAATTGATGGTATTTTGTCCTGTGCATATATACTGATTAATTGTATGATTAAAAGCAAACCTATATCAAATTATTTCACCACATTTTGTCTAATTTTCGGTCGTCTTGACAATATACTACAGACAATCAACTACGAAAACATTCTTCAAATGTATTTTTCATTGATTTTCATTTCAAATATATTGCAGTCATAATACATATCTAATGCACAAACAACAAAGTTGAAGACTTTGGTCCAGTTTTTATTTATTTGGAATTCTAGCACACTTTTCTTGGTATGGGCCTCTTCTATATCTATAAACTTTTCTAAAAAGATTAGATACAACTATTAAAGTGAGAGACATGAAGAAACAAGTTATTTTGGGGGATTTTTTCAGGTTTTTTGGGCCCTGTGACATTTGACCTTTGACCCACTGAACCAAAAATCGAATCAGTTTATCCTCACATGCTTATACATACTTGAGCCAAGTTTAGTGGAAATCCATCAAGCGGTTCTGAAATTATCGCGGTAACAAGGTCCAGACGGACGGACGGACAACCCGAAAACATAATGCCTCCGGCACCACCTTACGGTGCCGGGGCGGAGGCATAACAATAAAAACATGTAGTATTTATGACTGTGCTGAATCAATAAGTTGAAAATAGAATATTAGAAATGAGCTTCATGCTCTGGAGGCGTCATGGTGTAGTGGTTCTGACTCTCTTCTTTCAACCAGAGGGTTGTAGGTTCGAATCCCGACCATGGTTTCAATTTCCTTCAGCAAGAAATTCATCCACATTGTGAGGTTCTCACCCATGTGAGGTGAATGGGTACCTGGCAGGAATAATCATTCCTTGAAATACTTGTGCGCTGGAAGTGACAAGCTAAAGCCAAGGTAATAATTATGCAAAGCACCTTGAGCACTCCACAGTAGAGTGGATACAGGTGATATATAAATTACTTGTTTTATTATTATTATTATTGTAAAGAATAAGAAAGAAATCCTTCAAAATCTCACCTTTGCCTCAGAGTCTCCATCAGACACAAAGTCACCCTCAACGACGTTGTAACCATAGCGATGCATCCTCCAAGATGTCATTTGGTTCCATATCAAGCTGCAGAAGGAACGGACGTACATCTGTCTCATGTTGTGAGGAATGTTCATTAGAGCTTTGATGCAACCATCCTCATCAGTGCCATGTCTATTAGGAGGACAAATGTAGAAACAAAATAAGAGTAAGATTTATGTATAAATACATGTAAGTCTTAGAAATTTAATTCTTTGGTGTCCCCACAGCCCCCGAGAATGAGCTTCAAGACTATGACTTTCTGATTAAAAGATGCTCTCAAAAGCTCTATGTTTACTGCACATTATGGATACAAGTGAAACGCCGCCTGGCGCAGTCTCGCCTGCGTTGCGCGATTTGTAAATGAATGCAATATGCTTTTGACATATTTCTATAGAGATGGTTCAAGTTTGATGAATATTGGAC
>BQKZ01001388.1:0-12716 GCA_036244855.1 Temnopleurus reevesii
ACTATATAGTAGAAAACATTTGATTGATACAATCATTTAAAGTCTTATTTCCGTTTTAATTTCTCTCTCTGACCGAAGGTTTCAGGCAATACGCTCAATTTAGAAACGAAATTGCATTTTAATGTTTACTTTTCAATGAAAACATGTGTTTCTCTGAAATTTAGAATATTCAAATAAAATCAAGATAAAAATACTTAATTTGTGGGAATTCAGTCACATTTGATATTCAGTCACATTTGAAATTTGAAAGGTTTCATGCAATACGCTCAATTTATAAACAAAATTGAATTTTAATGTTTACTTTTCAATAATAGCATGAGTATCTCTGAAATTAAAAATAATCAAATAAAATTGAAATTAAAATACTTAATTTGTGGTAATTCAGTCACATTTGAAATTTGATTTGCATAGCGAAAAAGCTCTCAATAAGTTCACATAACTTATTTGTATTGCCTGTAAAATCATCGTTTGCATGAGAACATTTATCATTGTGTTAGCGAAAGGATTTGCTTTTCAAGAAGAGCAGACAAATATAGAAATAGAACTTTGAAATGCAGTTAATGTCTCTTCACGAGAGTCATATCATACTTTCCATTCTGGAATAGAGTTTGATAGCTCATAATCATACTTTTGACAAAAATATATAGTCATCTTAATTACATTAAGAATCATTTTTAATGTAAAATCTCGTCAAGAGATAGCGCCCTTTTATTTATCGCCAGTTTGGCTGCACCGCGGTCGGTGGTGGGCATTGACGCATCGCGTCTTTCCCCGCCGAACTCTTGATACGTAGCCTGACGAAACTTTTTGTGCCAGCGCGCTCTCATGCCACCATCGGATGTCATCGGAAAGCATCGAAAGCAATCGGGAGTCACCGGGAGCAATCGGGATGAATCGGAAGCAATCGGAATGCATCGGTAACCATCGGAGCAAGACGAGCAGCACATGTAGCATCATCATAAGCAAGAATGTATAGCACATATCTTCGTATTTAAGCCGAGTATTTCTCATCACCGAGGCTGACATCGCATATGATCACGGTCCGTCCAAAAGCGAAGAACAAATTCTTGTCTGTAAGAGAAATAGGAAGAGAATGGAAATATTATTAATTGATTTCTTCTGGTGCGATGTTTCAAGATACTTAGGACTTCAATCATGTTTCTTACTTTTTTTGTAATGTATTCTTTTTGTTGAGCACCATGTGCCTGGCGGATACCGGCGCTATATAAATACCCATCTTATTATTAGCAATAGTAATAGAAACGATCTCAGTTAAAATGGAAATAAATTGCCCAACAAACTATTTGAGGATGATGAAAATTTGATCAAACGTTTGAGTATATGTTGTCACTTCTATGCGTTTTTAGCCAATGTTCATAAAAAGTTTTAAAAGATGCTCCGACGTCCGAGGACACAAAAACTACAGAAGGAAATATATAATCTATAATTCTGCGTTTAAGGTTCGTAGTTTAAAGTTCACGAACGCTCGATAGACGTTGCTTATGAACACAAAGGTGTCATCAAACATTTATAAGTTCATATTTTATTTAGTACAACTTATAAGGTATTTTATTGCATATTGCATGTTCTCGTTTACTCGAAATTGAAAGAAAATGTTATTCTTATGAAAATACAGTCTCTATTGTGCTATTTACTTATTGAATGTGTGATAATGATCATTATCTAGAAATTTCGACAAAAATATAGAGAAAATTACTCACTCTCTTTTTTCCAAGACGACCGTTTCACTGCAGATAAGTCCCTCCTCGCACGGACATAACGTATCGAGTACATATTCTAGACCGCCTTGTGGGATGTAACATTTCGCCTGGACGGGGAGTTTCTGCTTACACACAGATTCTCCGTGCTGCTTCGCACAGCACATGTTGCTTGAACAATCCTTATCGTTTCGGCATCGCGCCCCTGAAAGAAGAATGGAAGAGTCGAAAATGTTCGTTAAACTATTGACCAATCAAAAAGACTTATAGGGCAAAGTTTGCTTAGCGATGTTCAATCGGTAGAAAATATGTTACAAGTCAAAATATTTCCTAAATAAATGGAAATGTCTTTTCAAACTGCTTATGCCATTAAAAAATGTTTAATCAAAAAATGTTTCGCTGTATGAAATGTTTATTTTAAATCCGTATGAAATCGAACCTCATTAAAGAATTGGCATTATTTTCATCTATACAAAGGATATTGCTCCGGTCAAATGGTATGCTCAAATGGTATGCTTTCTCGGCAATAGAACCATTGAAAGAAAACTTAACAAATAGAAGGAAGGAAGGAAAGAAAAAAAGACCCCAATGTACGATGAAAAGGGGACTTGCGTTTAGGGCCCTCCTATTGTGTATCATGTATAGATCATGCGCTGTCAATCACATGACGAAAAGAATAGACAAAACAAGACCTGTCTACTGCTCTACAGGTGTCCCCCGTCAAAGATACTCTATAAGTAAAGATGAGACTAATCTTGTCTCTTCATGATGTCCAATTTTTGTGATTCCATATAACGTTTGACGCCCGGATTTTAGTGGGTTTTCGAAATTGGTAGGGGGAGGAGGGGAGGGGGGGCTTGTGGACGGTTGAAAACAGGTACGCATCATTTTGTTGCGCGCACATGAGAAAAAAAAGAAAAAATACATTAAAAATCGTTCACTTTTTGATATGACGTTTATGTCTCGATGACTTTGCGGGAAGTACTTATTTGTTTAAATCCCCCGAGCCGTTTGCTTGGAGTATTAGTTATGGCAGGATCAATATTTGCCATCAAAATGTCACGTTTTAGTACGATCCCCACGCCCCAAAAGGCTACAGTAAAGGGTAGCAATCATTGAATTGCGTGTCACTTTGATAAGACCCGTTGACTCCTGTGACGTTCTGACCAAAATGATTGACAGAAAAGAACATTTAACTTATTCAATGAAGACTTCTTCAATTTGAAGCAAACATTTTCCTTTCTTTTATCACTTCATATATTCATGTTTACTTTTTACATTTCTAATCAAATCATCTTACCAAATATCCAGAAAGAACTTGATATATGTTTTTCAGAAAATTGTAACTATATATATATAAAAAAAAAAAAAAAACTCCAAAATGGGTTTCATTACTCCGTTTGAATTTCCATTAACATTTTGAGAAGAATCGCAACTTTAAAAAAAGAAAAACATCGCAACTCAAGAAAATAAAACATTTCACTAACAAACGCAAGTTTCTTGCAACAACCCTGGGCCCAATTACATTTAAAAATGCAAGTTAGGCAATTTACGGCAACTCAGTTAGCAACCAATCAGGAGACCATATTTAGGACTTGCGTTTAATCTTAATTTTGCAATAGGGCCAAGGGGATAATAGTGTAGAGACTCACCTAAAGTTCTTTCTGGAACGCTAAGTCGGCAAGTGCCAAACATGCAGTCGTAGCCCTTCTGGCAATGTCCATCTCGTCTGCAGTGAGTCCCTGGTCGTCGATGTCGGTGGCATCCACCGTAGTGGAGATCGCAGAATCTTCCTCGACCACAGGTCTTATCGTTGTCACATGGAATGTCCTGGGGAAAATATGAAAATGATTCATTAATAATGATGATAATGATAATGATAATAATAATAATAACAATAATAATGATAATAATAATTACAAAAAAAATAATAATAACAATAGTAATAATAGCGAGTGTATGCACACTACACAGGCTGGTTGGTTTGAAATTAAATAATACACATTAGATAGAAGTGTTCAAGATGTACGGTATATCATGTGCTTAAATTGCACTTTTGTTTTGTGAAAGTTCAACTTTGCGCCCCCCCCCCCAAAAAAAAAAAGATAAATATATATCTTCCAAGCTTTGAGATCAACATTTTTTACTTTGAATGCAACACAGGAACTTATCTTAATCAAAGGGTTTCTTGAATAAAATACCCACATTTTGATTATTTGCTACTAAATGATAAATCCAAATTAATTTATTGGCAACATTGAATGATATGTATACTATAACGTTTACGCGGACGTCATCTGACGTAAAATATCGATTCTTTTTTTCCAATTCGCCTTTAAATATCGCACCGTAACAATGTAAAACTGTCTCGATTAAGACTTTAAATAAAAGGAACTTGCTTTCTGGAGCCTGATGGACACATATAATGACTGGTTTTCTGTCTTCAATGAAGGCTCATCAAAAATCGACCCAGTCTCAGGACAAGACTGAATTGAGTTCGGGACCTGGCACCAGAATCGAGACTGTAACGCGATCTATTCACATTTACCCAGGACGTATTGTTGCATCGACGAGAAGTGTGAACGGTAACAATAGGCTTTAATTGCGGTTCCGATTAATTGACAGATACTGGATGGTGTATGGCTTCATTTACGTGTATATTGAAGCGCAGTAGTATTCTACATGGAGTCCATGTCAAACAAGCCTGAGCAAACAAACATGATATTTGGTATTTTACAGTATTAAAGCAAACCAAAATATTGGAATTTGCTCATTGATTTGATTTTTAACATAATGCTGGTTATGTTCGAAATCAAATCAATTATTTCTTTTGAGTTTATTAATGCATGAAGAAGGATGCAGTCATTGCTAAAAACAAATATGTCTTTTTCGACGTATTCAAAAATTGAAAACATTATGGCACCAGTTAAAGCGTTTATGGGCAAGGAGAGTGAATTATTGACAAATGTACAATAAGTGTGCAGCGATAGGAGCAAATGTATCTTATACACAAAACAAATGAAATGGGAAACATGAGTAGGTTTAAATTTTTTTTAAAAATTGAAAAAAAAACAGCCTCATTAGGAGCCAGTTAGTTATTTTAAATCACTCAGAATAACAATTAAATCATTTTATACATTATTTAAAAAAATAAATAAAATTACTTACATCATAATAGCGAGCCTCAGTTTCGTTGATCAGTAGCCTTGCCTGGATGTTCCTCGGGTGGTCAATCTCCAGATCGTTGGTGTCGAGCTGCGGGCCGGCGTCAACCATCTCGGGGGTGATACGACCCTGGGCGTGCTGTCCGCTCCACATCCAGTTCCACATGTATGCATTGGCCTGATCAACGATCATGGCGAGAAGCGCGAAGACGCAGACGATCAAGGTTTCGTTGATTCGAACCATCTTGAATGAGCGAGGTCGAATAAAATTGTTTGGAATATCACGAGCGAGTGAACGAACTCTCAGGGAAGCGTTTATGAAATTGTTTTCGCTCGGGAAAAGATGTAACAAATTCCGTTCGGCACCTAACGGTTGTGTGAAATTGGAGTACTGGTTTCTTTTACTTTCGCGATGATTCTCTCCTATTCACGTTAACTTCGTCAACATCCAAAAATATCTTTGAGGCGATGATTTACAGTCGAATAATGTGATGCAGACTTCGGGTCTAAAGTTTACGATGACAAACTCTTTATCGGGTCAGATTTAACTTTCCAGAGGTTAAAGGTTGTTTGAAGTCCAAGTCCTGGCCATAAATTTGAAAGTTGACCTTCTGCTTCAGGGAGTGTTTTCGTAAAATTATAAAACTGCCAAGGGTAACTTTCGATGGATCGTTCGATGTGAAATGTTCTCGAGGTGGCGTGAGAGGGGTATGTTGTCCGAAAGAAGCTTCAAAGCTGAAGTGACGATATTCTGGAATTCGAAGTGATATATTCTCTATCATTCACCTGTCCTTGGTTGAGCAGCTCTCGAATCACAACACAAAAACGACAACAACACTAAATCATGTTTCGAGTACCCTCTCTCTTTCCCCGCACAATAGGCGCGAGAAACATCGGCATTGTTCGCGCGCTGATTGACACGAAGAACAATACGTGAATCGCTATTGTTGGGACTGGGCTGAATGAATGGACAGGTGTCAGTTTGCCTGATTGACGTATGTTAGTGTTGATTGTGCCCGTGTGTCTGTATTGAAGGGGCGTGCCATTCGTGTGGGGTTTCTGTCACAAATTGTCGACTTTATTGGATGTCTTTTCAGCCAATATAGCCCTTTAGAACGATCTGCTAAATTGACATGTTGTGGACTTTTATATGCGTTCTAGTGAAGAAAAACAGCGCTTTATCTATTTTGCCCCGATGACCCGTCAGTTATCAAATGAAGAGCCCGAAGCAATTGACCTTTAAGTTTAAGAACCTTTAGAGTAGACCTATCTTACACAAAATTTTAAAGCATAGGATGAAAAAGAAAACCTTTATTTGCAGTAATACAATTCCGCTCTCCCTAAAATCCCGTCTCAAAATCGCATCCCACATTTCCTCAAATATTAAAATGGCGAAGAAGTAGCTGCTGGCCAATATCACATAAATCGAGGGGGATCATGAAATCAGAAAGGACGGGCAACCCGGGGCCATCTGCTTAAAATTGTCTTAGCAATCCTCTCCTAGCTAAAGCCCAAATTGTATGAAGCGAGGGAAATGGCGAGGGGGCGATGGAATGATGAGATATATGACACGGAAGAGAAAGGGAGAAAGAAGAGAAAAGAAATAATGGCTACGACTGATCAAAATTATAAAGGTAGGGGAATGACATTGGCCAATCTCTTTGGTTTTATACACTGTAATAAAGGAAGATCTCTAATCAAATTGTGTCATTTTCCGCTTTCACTCAGATTAGTTGTTTTAGCTCTAGTTTTCTAAGTGTGTAGTGAGATATATATGCAGAACTGACGTGGAATTGTGGTGAGCCAAAGCAACACACCTGCATGGCCACCTACCCCTCCACCAACCACCCCAAGACTCCTTGGTCTATTAAAGTCATCTCATCTTCACACCCCTGCTGCTTTCAAGAGGGGTCATGCATTCCATTCCAATTGAGCGAAGCGGTATTAACCCATCTAATCTGGCGGCTTAAGAGCTATTATACCTGTCACTCATTCGTGTGCACGTACCTGGGAGTGTGGACTCTATATAGTCCCGGTCACACATTGACGTTTATATTCATTTTGCGTGTACAACTTTTTTTCGAAGCTGTGGACTGCTATGAAATACAGCATTTTGTGAAAGGGCGTTCTATCACGCAAGTGGTAAATAACAAAGAAAATCAATCAGTTTGAATTACGCTCACTGGAAAAATAAAATGATAGTCTTAAAAAAATGAAGACAACAAAAAAGTAAGAAAATATAGAATATAAAAGACAGAGACAAATCCATAAAATTATACACCATTAGGATGTAATAATAGAAATCAAAACTGCTATAAAAGCAAACCTGTTCTGTCTCAGCAGCCCCAACATAATTTGAAAATTTAGACTTCTCCCGAATTCATCAAGTGAGAAAAAAATAAAGATTCACAAATTATCAAAACAAATTTAGGATAAAATATGTTTAACAACACGGCGAGAATAGAACATAACACCGGCTGATCGATCATCGATCTTGTGCCGGATGGCCTGACAAGAAAAGAAGAAATAATATAAAAATGGGGGCGAAAGAGGGGACAGCCTCATACATAACTCATAGGTAAGGACCCGCGGCAGGTTTGATCCCTCTGGTCCGTTTATGCATAAACGCTGAGTAAAACAATGGCTTTTAACGCAGAAGTGTGACTGAACCTTCACTAAAAGCGTGCCAGGAAAATGTCATTCGAACCAAGAAAGGTTTTTATTACAAACCGATCAATTCCCGTGGCATATTTTCTCATTACCAAGAAACGTAGCATTCCTGCCCCCTGACAGGTAGGTGATAATGAATTCACGTTAATCAACCCACAGACACTTCATTACGCACTTGAAAAAAAACCGGTTGAGTTCACACTGAGAGGCGAAACCTTAAAGGCTGGGTCTTGATCAGAAATATTTAGCTTTCATTGAAGGCAGAAAAATCAGACGAAGAGATTAAAAACGAATGTCTTGCACAGAATTCGACAGCCCGATGGAAGCTCATACGTGCAGAGCGAAGGCGAGTCTGTATAAATGTCGCCTTCCCATCTTTTCTATTCGAACAGGACGTGAAGGCAAGTTTGAACAATTCGCATTTTCACTTTCTAGTCGACCGAGAGAAGGTGTCGATCAACGCAACAAGAGTTAGTACAAGCTTCCTTCTCACAATCTCCTCTTCAGGAAGACAAGATCTTGGATCTTGGCAAATCGAATTCTGTAAGATAAAAAGACAAGAAGACAACATCCTGAGAAGTCGAAAAGTCGAGAAAAATAGTCAAGAAGACAAGAAGACAAGATCCTCGATTTCATCAAGTCGACTTCTGTAGGACAAGAAGACAAGATCTTGGATCCAGAATCTTGTCTTCTTGCCTTCTTATCCTACATAATTTGACTTGACGAGATGCAAGAGTGTCTTCTTGTCTTCTCCTCTCACAGAAGTCGACTTGACGAGATCTCGTTTTGTCTTCTCGACTCACAGAATTCGACTTGCCGATGTCCAAGATCTTGTCTTTTTGTCTTCTTGACTCTTTTTCTCGTCTTCCCGTCTCGACTTCTCGTCGTCACGTCCTAAATTATCTCGGCTTCTGGGGGCACTTCTAAGCTTCCGTACTTCTGACATTCTCCTCTTCAGGAAAGTGACAAGGTTAGTTTGTACAAGTTGCCTTCTCACCTTCTCCCCCGAAACAAGGTACCAAAGCGATTATGTAAACGTCGGCTTCTCACCTTCTCGTCCAAGACAAGGTGCCATGGCGAGTTAGTACAAGTTGCCTTCTCGTATTCTCCCCTCAAATCCTCCCCTCGTATTCTTTCCGCGAACAAGACGCCAGAGTGAGCTTGTGCAAGTCGCCTTCTCGCCTTTTCGACCCAAACAGGGCGCATGGGGCGGGGGTTCAACGACTGACATTTGTGCTATAAGTTTTCGTCGTTTCTGAAACCTCAATGTTTTGGCTCTAAGTGTAGACCCTAGTAATGTCTACGGCGCGGCATCTGATAGACGTATACGCTGGATTGGTGACATCAAATTGTCATGTTGATGCATTTGATAGGGTGCTGTTTATTTAGAAAAAAAACTTTTAAATCTTTCTCAAAGCAAGACGGACGAAAAGTATCGAAAATGTAGGATATTTTAGGACATTTTGTTGACTCCGACATTTGTTGTGTTTATTTCTTTACTCCCTTTTTTTATTTCATTTTCCCCCTTTCTCTTAAGATCAAACCTTTATCAATTTGTTTCTTTCAATATTTCATGTATCCTCCTCCCGTACACCCCTCTCTCTCTGTTTTTGCTACTTTACCTTTTTATCGTTCTCTTTATCTTCACATCGACCCTCTTTTTCTTATCCTTTTCTTCCCATCAAAAACAGATGATATTATCTATAATATAATAGAAATTCGGCAAACTCACTTCCATCAGGCATCATTTTCTGCCAGCGATAAGAATTCAAAATTGATCGACTTTGAATTCCAATGCATTCAAACTTTTCAAAGAATCTCCAGCGCCAGGCGAGCAGAGGATAAGTGATTTCGAGGTATTTTTAGGTGTCGCTTGAGATTTGTTGCTTCGTATGAAGAGGCTCCCCGCAAGGAGATGGGCATTGTTCGTTTACAAGATTGACGGGACTCGATCCTCACCATATTTTTTCCGATGGCCCATAAGTGACGTATTTCTTATAAACTTTTAGTCGCAAAATTTACGTTCTTTCTAACGATGTGTTAGCGGGTTTTTTTCTTCAAAATGACGAAAAAGGGCGCTAATAAGGATATCAAGCCATTAATAATTTTGTTTTTAAATGTAACATCGGGAAAGGGGAGGCAAATTTTCGTACTTGGCGTTCTTTTTTCACGATTTTACATCAGAATTGATGATCCCGTAAACATGTTACACGTCCGTTTAAACAAATATCTTACGTACCTTTTCAAGCAAATTGACGTTAGTCTCAAGTCCATTATTGCATGTCATTCATGAACAAGTGCGTCGAATCTAGCAAAAAGGGCGACCATATTATCGTAAAAAAGGGCGAAGAGTTTTGCTACTTAAGAGCTGATCAAAATATATTCTTTAAGTAAATAATTATAACATTGGATGTCACAATACGGGACGCATTCGACTCTCTTTACAAATATTTTTACTCGTCTTTGATTCTTCCAATGTTGTATTAGTATCGCAGCTGTTTTCGCCCCCCCCCCNAGGCTTTAGACGTTGATGTGATGTTAAGATTGATTTCAAACTCTGGCAGGAGTAGCAGGGGCGGATCCAGATTTTTATAGAGGAAGGAGTATAGTGTATGCCATCGGAAGAGAAAATACCATATAGTAGATCAAGCACGTCGCCAGGATTGCACTTGAACGAGGGCACCATCTTTACAGCAGCTTACGCTTCCGTCCCTCCATTTTGTATGCATTTTGTCTATTTTCGAGTTATTTCAATTTTTTATGCACCCACCCTCTCCATCAAAAGTGGCTATCTGCCTTTTATCCTTCATATTGAACTTTCAAAGTGTTAAGGAAACAGGATATAATCTATTTCCGAAAAGATTAAGTCAAATGCCAATTCAATAGTCCTTTGTAATGGTATTCAAATCGGAACCAGTTTGTGATTGTTGTGTCCGCACAGCTCAATACTCGGCGTACAGATCTACTGTCCATGGTCCACTTAATTTTGCGGAAATGGTTTATATCGTGTTAGGTGATCGTGGGTTCGAACCATGGCCGGATTATAGAGAAGACTTTTGAAAATGAGATCAGCTGCGTTTCTTGCCAGGCACCCAGCAAATCAGAACTGCAGAAAGGAGAGGGGCAATATTATAGAAATATACAATGACTCTCGAAGTTCTGGTTAAAACTATTCGCACGAATGAGCATATCAGATAGTACCATACTCCCGAGGGCCAACGGCCCGAGGGAGGATGATACTATCTGATGCTCACGAGTGCGAATAGTTTAAGCCAGTACCGAGAATCAAGTCATTGTATATTACTTTTATATCCCTTCTTACAACAACAACATTAACAATAAAGTAGTCTTTTGCAGCAGATTAAATAATCTTACCTTGTCTTAATGATAATCTGATTAATTGTTTTTCTAGTCTCTGGCTCGTTGAGCACATCATGCGAACGAAGCCCGCCAGAAGTGTCCCGTGCCGTGTAGCTGGGAAGCAGTGTCTCTCTCTCTCGCGCACGGGCACGTCTGTTTTAGCCGACTACGCATGCGCGCAAAAATAGTAACTTTTTTCCCTAGGGAAAAAAATACTATTCGTCTGTTTTAGCCGACTACGCATGCGCGCAAAAATAGTAACTTTTTCTCTAGGGAAAAAAATTACTATTCGTACTATTCAATGACAAACGGCTTTCTTAGCAAATCTATTCATTTTTCTTTCCTGTACACTGTCAATGCAACGATCTTAGTGTAAGGGATATAATACTAATTAGCTATAAATTATGTTACCTCATATCAAAATGATTTTTAACCATAATAACTCTTTCAACTTTTTCATAGTAATTAGAAACTTTATTTCTTGAGTGGGCAGGTTCAACACAATCATGTTTCGCAGAACTATAAATGATATAGCAAAATACAAGAAACGAAAAGAACGAAATAAAAATACCTTCCACATTTAAATATTCCAGATCGCTTTATCTACAAAACCATAGGGAAATGTCCTCAATCGTTTGTGAGCCTGTATCATTTATGATCACAGTGCATAATGCACATATTTCACATGCTCTGTATGCTAGGGGTTAAATGAGAAACCCCGGGAACCCCTTGAAGTCCATGGAGGAGCACATATCATCGCCCCCGTTTCATTGCGGGAGATTTAAGGCGACTGGAATGCGAGGGATCATGACCGCTCTGAGCTGGGCTCACACATCATGAGATATTAAAGTGGAACTTCCACAAAATATTAAATGAAGAAAAAATGAGATGTGTGTACGGGATGCGATGTGATCAACATTTGAATAACAATTGTATTTTTTTATATCTTTGACTTATTTACGACTGAACATAAAATATGGTACGTATATTTACCTTGGAGCTCCTCCTGGTACTTAAATGTACATTATCAATTCTGGGAGAGATGGCGCTTCAAATATCTAACTACTTTGAGAGCTGCAGTAAAAGTATTACTATAATACAGTTTTCAATAGCAAATTATAACATGTTCATAGTTCGTTTGAATAAAATCGACCAAAAATGGCTCAAGTATAACGAAACAAAAATGACGGCGTGCGTCGTTTTTTTATCACCACATCGTAACGCAAAACGAATTCACATCCACACAAACTATTTTTTTTGTAACTTTACTACGACAATCATACGCCATCGCACGTCATGTCACGTGACCCAAAGTTGCCAATTTGCTATAAAAATAAACGTTTCAGCGTTAGATTAAAATCAATATAATTCATGCCTGCTGTTGTTATAAGGCTTTTCTGACTTTGCAAGAAAATGAACACCGATTCGGATATTACTTTCGTATTCTTGTGTTGCAGTATAAACGATAAGATCTATACGACGTATGTAACCTTGATTCTTTGCTGAGCACGCTTATCCAATAACTATTGTTTCTCTGTTTTTATTTCTCTTGATCAGCACATGTAAGTATAAGTACAGTACAATATCATTACTTTGCTAGACTTATGACCTCTTTGATATCAATGGTTAATATTACAGTGTAGACTACATGTTTGGCTCGCCAACTATTTCTAAATATAACACTCGGTCACGATCACTTCTATTCTCCATCTCGAAGGCTGTTAGAGATTACCGGACATCAATCATCCGAGCTTCTTTCGATAGTATCTCATTAGCTTTCTCTCTCTCTCTCCCCCCCCCTCCC
>BQKZ01001388.1:35692-59247 GCA_036244855.1 Temnopleurus reevesii
GGGGGGGGGGGGGGGGGGAAATGGGGGTTCAATAATGTTCATACAAACCATAGCTATTCATACCCTGAGACTCGCCAACGGTTGCAGCGGACTGTTGATCGGTAAATCAACAATCTTTGCATCGTCAAAGATGTCCGCATATACAATCTGACTAATTAGAGTCCTTAGTGTGCCGATGCTTTCCCATGGGGATTCCCTCTTCCGGGACCAATCAGACATGACTCTTTTTTGAGAGGGGATGAGGGTTCAATAATGTTTGTCTTAATCACAGCAATTCATACCTTGAGACTCGTCCATGGTTGCAGCAGACTGTCGATCAGTGAATCAACAATCTTTTCATCGTCCAAGATGTCTGCATGTCCACCGTACACGAGCTGACTGATGAGAGTCCTTAGTGTGCCGATGCTTTCCCATGGGGATTCCCCCTTCCGGGACCAATTTAGACATGACATCATAGCCTTCAGGTCAGACACTCCCCTACAAATTGAAACATGATAAATTATTATTTATTATTATCATCATTTATTCGGCTATCAAAATTTTTACAAGGATTAAAATGATTAAAAAAATATATATCATAGTGAATGAGTATATATAGAAAGAGCAGAAGGAAAGAGAATATAACAGAAGCTGTGCATGTTCATCCATGGGACATCAAAGCCAGCAAAAATATCATAAAATTTTGCCATTTCCATTTCTCTGTTCAGACCTCTAAACTGCAAAAAAATAATATATGAAGTACAGATGATAATGCTCTCAAAGGGGAATAAAATTCCAAAGGAATGTTAAGTAAAATTATCATGAAATACGATAAAAGCATTTTTCTCCCTAAAATTTGAGGACTGTATTCACAAACTGCGACCATCTTACAAATGTATTTGGTCCTGTTTGTCAGGTTTAAAGGCTGAATGCTGTGTTTTGGCAGTGATCACAGACCACTTCAAGTAAGACTCCTGACCCCGTCCTCTTATACTCTAGTTAATTATAATATACATTGTATTTGTTTTACATAAGAAAATTCATAAAGATACCATCATTATCCAATATTCTGAATTATGCATAAAATTCCACAGGTGAGCAAAACAAATACAAACTGTACTTGAAAGGGTAGCCATATGATGAGGTACTTAAAACTTATCAAAAGTCTCAGGGAATGATATAGATAAATAAAATATAAGGACAAGTATCTTAAGAATAACATACCATGAGTAGTCTTTGTTGAAGCCAAGTCGGTAGAACAATCTTCTATGTGACAGGACAGTGTGCAGCAAAGCCATGCAGAAAACCAGCTCTGTCAAATTCTGATTGAATGGGGAAAATGAAAATATGTTATGGAACATCATCTTATTGGTATATCAGCAAGCACTCAAATTCCCTACTGATAAATGTATCACAGATGATAACAGACTTATCAATGACAATTGATCTGAGAATTTGATCACATATAAAGCTGAATACATTTCTAACCTCTGACCAGAGGTATGGGGAAAACAACTTATAAAGTAACTGATACTAGTCCATGATCTACAATGCAATGCTTAAAATGGGACTTCAATAAAATGTGTAGAATATCAATGACAGAGATGAAATAAAATGAAATAACTATAAATGATAAATTCCTGGAAAAAAAACATCTGCCCTAAAATTAAGACACTGATGTGTAAAAGTCCTGAGATTGATGTATTTAAGTCCTTTACTACCACCTAATGGTATTTCATTTTGGGTATACTTTTTTTTAAATGATTGAACACATTTTGTGTTTTTCAAATCATAATTTTTTTTCATTAAGGCTTCTAAAATCATTATCATCATTATACCTTAGCTTGTGTAGTGGTGACCATGTGTTTATGCTGGTCTACAGCTGCCATGGCTTGGTTGAAAAAGGTCCGTAGTGTTGCTTTGAAATTGGAATTGGTCTGGCAGGCGACCTGCATACCATTCTGGAGCACCAACCCTGCAAGACAAGAAAATAATAATAATAATAATAATATATGCAATTTATAATGCGCCAAAACCATCCTGCTGGATGCTCGAGGAGCAGTAGAGAATAGTCAAGGAAAGTTGGAGGAAACTAAGGTAGACGGTAGAAAGGTAGAAAGAATGCTGCTTGAGTTGGAGTTATGAATAAGAGGCATTGAAAATTGCCATCATGATCACTGTCATTGTGGTTGATTTTATCCCTGCCTCCACTCTATCCTCCCTCCATCCTCCCGTCATTATCATCATCATCAACACCATCATCGTTAAGCATCATCATAATCACCCTCATCATAATCATCCTCATCAGCATCATCATCATCATCATCGTCATTGTCATCGTCATCGTCGTCATCATCATCATCATCATCATCATCATCCTCATCATCATCGTCAAGCATCATCATCACCCTCCTCCTCCTCATGACCATCACCATCATCCATCATCATCCTCATCATTATCATCATCATCATCATCATCATCATCATCATCATCACCATCATCATCATCATCGTCATCACTATCACCATCACCAAAACTCCTTCTTCTCACCATCATCATCATCATCATCATCATCATCAGCATCATCATCATTATCATCATCATCATCATTGTCATCACTATCACCATCACCAAAACTCATTCTTCTCACCATCATCATCATCATCATCATCATCATCATCATCATCATCATCATCACCACCACCATCATTATCATCCTCATGTCATTATCATCTTCACCATCATTATCATCATTATCATCATCATCATCATCATCATCATCATCATCATCACCATCATCATCATCACCATCATCATCATCACCATCTCCATCAGCAGCATTGCAATCATTCTCACTATCATCACAACCACCATTATCATCAGCAGCAGAAGTATTGTTCAAAAGCTCGTCCTCCTTCTCCTCCTTATCCTCATTATCTTCATCTTCATAAACGCCGTCATTATCATCATCATTACTATCATCATCATCATCATCATCATTGCCGTCATCAAATTATCATAATCGCTCAGCCATCACATCATCCTCTTTTATCAAAAATCAATTCAAATTCCCTACCTGGTAATGGAGTCTTGCTATCAGCTGTTGTGATGAAAATAAGCTTGAAGGTGGAGTGGACCTCCATTCCCTCATAAATACTGGATTGACTAGGAGCAGTCTGTGACATGGCATCCGTCATCGTGGAATCGTCGCGTTTCGTCTTCTCCATCGGTTTGGAGGGCAGGGTCTCATCGATATGTGTTGCTGGTGTTACAAGGTGCTGTGTAACAAAATTAAAATGAATTCAATAATTAAGTCCAGGGGCCTTTAACATAAGGAGATAATAAATCATATCTCTCTGGTACACATTTTGCCAAAGACTTTCGATTGACATTTACCAAATTAAGTTTAATTGCATCTAGAATTTAAAAAAAAAATGTGTTTTCTATTTGACAATGTAGCTGATACTGACCAGACAGTAATTCCCATACAAAGTTAAGGAACTTTCAAGATTATTGGTAGCAACCTACAAAAAAGCGTTTAAAACTGCATCTCTTATAAATTCTTTAATATCTGTAATGTCAAGTCTTTATGCTAAGTCATTTGATTTTTTAATTTCAATTACCTACCATTTGCATTTAATTAAAGTATCTTCAGCAAAAGTTAAATAAAATATAATTAGGACCTATTGAATTCATTAGTCATCAGGACGATTTTTTCCATATTTACCTGAATGAACTGAAGGAACGGCTCGCTCCATTGGTCAACAGCCTGGCAATTATTGAGGATTAGCCATTGACCATTGAGAACACATTCCTCCATGGCCTCTACAGCCTGTTTCATCTGCGTCTCGTTGCCAAGGGAGACAGTGTTGATGATGGTGTGGAGGTTCTTCTGCTTGCAGTAAAGTGTGATTTCCGCCAGCGGATCTATGACTGTGTGACCTGTGGATTTATTTGAAGAGAATGCTTCAATGTTAGTTGAAGTTTATTAAGATATTGCAATTCATTTTAATGAATTTGAAATCAAGTTTCATTTACAAAGAGAATAATTGCCAGAAAACAAGTATTTAAATTATAGTAAGCTATTAGAGGAAGGTATTGAGTAATGTAGAGAAGCAACCACACTGCAATGATCATCTATACTAGGACCCGATAAATAAAACGGTTCTTTATTTTGGTTGGAAAGAGGAGGTGTTGAGTGCTTCTGATTACATCC
Organism: Temnopleurus reevesii; assembly: GCA_036244855.1. NCBI lineage: Eukaryota > Metazoa > Echinodermata > Echinoidea > Temnopleuroida > Temnopleuridae > Temnopleurus > Temnopleurus reevesii. Next base: position 39,889 of record BQKZ01001388.1, read on the forward strand.
TCTGACTTTTACTAACATGGTCATGAGTTTTATTCCCTTTGTGGCACATATTTTCTTCGGTAAAAAAAATATCCAAATTTGACGCTGTAACCTAGGTGCTATTGACACTTTTAATACATAACCGTTCTGAAATTGGATGTATCACAGAGCCATTAGGAAGATCAGAAACAGTTGTTGTTGCTGTTTTTATTAGTAGTAATATTATTTAGAAGATGTTTGTTCATTTTTTTGTTAGTTTCTATAACTGGTCTTAATCCATTAATTACTGGAACTTGCTAGCCCCAGCATAAAGTCTATGGGAATAACAGAATTCAGTAACACTTAGGTTAAGTTTCCAAATGATGCACTACGCCTTACCTTCCATTCCCGTCTGCTCTCCTTCATGGTACCCCGCCGGCAGGACAAAGATCAGAGGAATATTCTTTGAGGTCCTCTGCAGGACGTCCTCAATGTTGTACACCTCCGGGCGGGCCGTGTGGGCGCCCAGCTCGTAGACCACCAGGTGCCTGCAGATCAGGGCCAGCCGGTGGGGCAGGACCACTCTCCAGAGGAGTGCCTTCTGGCAGAAGCTCAGGTCCTGGAGGGTAGGACCAGGTACGGGGGCCAGGAGGACAGGGTTGCAGGAGAAGTACTCTTTCCATTGGCTTGAGTGGCGCAGCATGGACTGACGGAGGCCCTGGAAGGCTGGGAGGAGGTGTTCCAGGTGGCCACACTTGATCCAGATCTGGAAAATAATGGATGATGTAAACTTTACATTTCATTTTAGATATAATGACTAAAGAACAGATGGAATTTGTACTCTGATGTAGAAATGACGTTGACACCAACTACTTGACACAAAATGACAGTGATTCTTCATCACAGACTTCTCATTATTAAACACGAACTTTCCATCAATGTCCAATATACCTCAATTTCTCAAGACAATCTTTGGTATCATCTATCAATTGTTTTACAAGTCAAGTGTCAAGTAAAGGAGTTTCTATTCCTTTTTAGCACTCCACAAGAGGGTGAAGTAGAGAAAGCACAATTTAAAGTTGCAGCAGTTTTTTCATTATATTTCTTTTTCCTTATATAAAGTGAGCCACTGCTTACTGGAAATTTTTGTTAACAATACAAGGCCAGTAATCAATAAAAATATGATGATGCGAAAAAGTATTAGCATTTACCTCATTGGTAAGCCAATCCGGGATCAAAGTGCTGTCAGTCATTTCATCAAATGGTGTTTCTCGATCTCGAACTCCATCCAAGCCATTCACAAGCAGATCCCACTCCGCCTGCGTGATCTCCCCTGATGCCCGCATCCTCTCCATGGCAACCAAAAAAACAAACAAATCCGAATGATGCTGGAAGAGCCCGCAGGAGAGGTTGGCATGGATCTCCTGCGTCAGCGCATTGCAGAGTTCGACGGCACGTGCCTTGAGGGAAGCGGTGTCGGTGCGGTCCTTCTCGCGGGCGCGGATGGTCCTGGCGTACCACCGGATGAAGCGACGCAGCGGGATGTAGTATGACGGGAGGAGCTGCCAGATGCGTTTGACGGTGGAGTAGAGGAGGGTACCGTGCTCCGCGACGCACTGGTAGGGGCGTTGCTTCTCCCGGAGCTGGTCCAGGAGGTTGCGGCTCTCCTTGAGGTGGGATGCGGTGTCCTGGATCGTCTGGTGGTGGGTGTTCAGGGTGTCACCCCAGGCTGCGTCCTCTAGGATGCCATGGTTGAGTTCAATTACCTTTGTCAAGATATCAAGCTGTCATCAGAAAAGAGACAGTATAGTGATTAAGACAATGGCCTAGCTATAGTTTGCAGGTTCAACTCCAACTTGGGCGCTATTACTTGTTTACAGCAATTGCATGCTCTTTTAAACAAGTACCTAGTGTTATTCCCTCAGGGCTAATTGTACATTCCTTTGTATAAATATATCACCAAACAAATTATTTTAACACGTCAGACTCTGTAGAGAAAAAAAATTGGACAGTTTGAACCTGAATGCAAGGGCACTCCAGACCTGTGGTTTCATGGATATGACACTGGTGTAAGTACCCAGAGAAAAACAGGTTTGAATCCTGCTTGCATTTGTAGAATACCTATAGACTTGTTATAAACCAAATGTTAAGGGTTATTTCAAGCAAATGCCTGTTAACATGAATATTTCAGTTAGTGGAGTATATCATGAAACTTGATAAGTTATTATGTCAACTTCCATGTACACTTCCCTGTAAATTGGAAATAGTCTGAATGTTGTATACAGATGTTATAAAGATGAAATAGAAATAAATGAAGTGCTTACATCTGTTTCCTGGAGCATCTTATTATGTCCGCGTATGTCAGCCTTGATGGAATGATCATGGTTGGCAAAATCGGGCCTCTCAGCATCCATCACATCAATCAGGAGACGGGTCGTCAAGCCTTCTTGGTTGACGGACATGTCGATGACACAGAACTAGTCTGTCGAGGGCTTCAGGAAGCCAGCACCTGTGGTCATAATCAAGACACAAAATTCAATTCAATTCAATTTATTACAATTTTCAAAAGAAGTATAGTTAATGATTCAATAAACCTGCTCCTGAAATTTGACCTTGTGACCTTGAGCTTTAATGGTTAGTCAAACTAATTTATAACTTCTTGAAGAAATTGAAATGATTGCATATCATTCTAAATTCATTCAATCAGATACATGAACATTTGAAATAAAAGTCACCCATGAGAAAGGATTGCTCAATAAAGGACCTATTCTTTAACATAAAAAACAAAAAACTTTTATGTACATTTAGGGCTCTGCGAAGACACAGACTTGTCTTTCTTTTTCCTTCCCAAAGTAAGATTCTACATTCAAGAATCATTAAGATTACTAAAAAGACTAAAATTGACAAATCCAATCTTTCCACAATGAATGGGATTACAGATACATTGATGATGCACATTGAACATGCCAAAGAGAAAATTAGAATCAACAGATGTCGTGGTGTAGTGGTTCTGAATCTCGCCTTTCAACCCGAAGGTCGTAGGTTCGAGTCCCATCAATGGCGTCAATTTCCTTCAGCAAGAAATTTATCCGCATTGTGCTGCACTCAACCCAGGTGAGGTGAATGGGTACCGGTAGGAAGAAATTCCTTGAATGCAGTGAGTGTCGAATGGTGGCCATGCTTAGCCGGGTAATAATGCACAGAGCGCTTAGAGAAATACTTCGTATTCAATAAGCGCTATATAAATGTAGTGTATTATTATTATTATTATTATTATTACTCATTAATCTAAAGTAAAATTAAAACTCACCCTCCAGCTCGAGAGGCACAGAGGTCGTCAGATAGAGAGCAAATTTGGTATTGTAGCTGTACATATGGCTCCCAATCCTCACCGACTTCTCCCCTCCTCCATTTTCCATCACGTTCCTAGTCAAGACATCGCTGTACCTACCATCCAAATCGCACCTGTAATAATAAGTATTTGAATTTATATGGCACTTACTGTAGAAGTCAATAGTTTAGCATACAGTAATTCAAGCAAATTCACTGAATTTCAGATATACCTCCCCTCCTCCATTCTCCATCACGATCCTAGTCAAGACATCGCTGTACCTCCCATCCAAATCGCACCTATGAACATTCATAATTAATGATAATTAATACTTGGATCTATGTAAACAGAGAGTTTTTCAAAAAGGATGCAAAATTTTTCCAAGTATTGCATCGCAATTTGCTATGCATTTTAGCAAGATTGCTGTACAAAATATATCTGCGCAGCAACTTTTTCACATAGAACTGTATAGTAAAGAATTGGAAAAGTTTCCTCAATGTCGAAAATTGCTGACCAAATGTGACAAGTCAAATTATTCCCTGCACGATAAAATATATTTCCGTAAATTTAAGTGTGTCATGGGACAATAGATACGTACGCCATGTATTGAAATGTACAGACATAGCAATTACACTGTTGGCCGGTTACAATTTCAATAGCATTACAATGGAGTATTGATAGTTTGACTTAATTTTACAACAATACATTATATCCCGTTGTATGAAGACGTTTCTCGAAAATGAAGTTAAGAGATTTGGTAATGAGGAAAAATACCGGGAGATTATTTCAAAGTTGTGGGACCAAGGACAGGATAGACTTGAACCCAGCTTGCTTTTTGGACATTTTCTTTGTTACATAAGATGGCGATAACGGGGTATCATATCTTCCCGGCTGCCCTCATATCTTCCCGGCTAGATTATGGAAATGCACTGTTATATGATTTACCTCAGACTCAGTTGTCGAAACTCCAAAAACTCCAAAATGCTGCCGTCCGCATCATCTCCCTATCTAGAAAACATTCTCACATCACCCCCTGGCTTCAAGTGACAGACCGTATCGTATTTAAAATCTTGCTCCTTGTCTTCCACACAGTCAATGGTTCTGCCCCTCAATACAATATTTATTTGATACACGCATACACTCCTCCCAGGAGTCTTCGCTCATCCAACTCAGGCTCCCTTGTAATACCAACATCATCAAAATCATGCTGGCCCAACCCTTTGGAACACGCTCCCACCAATCATCAGAAATTGCTCTTCTGCCGATAAATTTAAACAGTACCTTAAGACTTACCTTTTCAATGCCTCTTACTCATAACTCCAACTAAAGCAGCATCCTTTCTACCTTTCTACCTTCAACCTTTCTTTCCAACTTTCCTCTACTATTCTCTACTGCGCCTTGAGCATCCAGCAGGATGGATTCGGCGCATTATACATCACATCTATTATAATTATTATTATTACAGAAAATACAGAGGCTTGAAGCAACATGTAGCATTGCGCTCTCTTGGAGAAATGAACCTGGTAAAGTTCATAGTTATATAAGTTCTAATCAAGCTCTGATCAAGGTCTGATCAAGTGTTAAATGTATGAAAATAAGAGCTACAGTTATGGAGTAACATAAAAATGCCTGCGTGTGTGTGTGTTTTTTATGAGCCAAGCCCCATTATGCATTTATTTGGAGTATGCTCAAATCATGTTACTGCCCCTCCCCTTCGCCCCCCCCCCAAGCATCTTCCAAAGTATAGCATGGAGAGCACAACAGAACAAACAACATTTTGAAATATCTTTATCTAAGAACTCTGTGGGAAAAAATGAGATTGTAAATTTACCTCTCAATGTTAGTGATGAAAAGACTCAACCCAAGCACGACAGACTGGATGAGCCGCTCCTCAAGGAGGAAGTCATCTGCCGACACGACCCAGAGGTCAGAGAAAGGTCGCGACCCATCGAGGTCGACAGAAAATGGATGGGTGGTTACAGAGTGGTTGCTTGTACCCATGCTCCGGATGTCAAAGTCTTTCTCACTCATGTTGTCCTTTGGGGTGACTCCGCCATTCCTGTAAAAAAAATGGAAATGATATATCATTGAAACATTACAAGCATTTTTCACAACCGAGGTAAGAAAACACAAGTTTCTTCTCACCCCTGTTGTACTTTTGAGTGACCCCTTCATTGCAGCACTATTGAGATTAATGATGCATACAGGAAAAGCATACTGCAGAGCTACCAACATTTAACAGCAACAATCAGGGAGATTGTGGAAGAAATCCAGTAGATGTCTATAAAATGCACACAACCTAATGGCATCAATGTTTCCATAATCCAGGAGATTGCTCAAAAACATACATTTATTGTGGCCCATTTCCAGGAGTCTCCTGCGGAATCCAGGAGACTTGGCAGCCCTGATACTGGTGTAGTAATTTTGATTCTGGTCTAATTCTAGATGATCATGAATCTAATCCAAATCTAAGGGCAATTTTCTGTCAAGTTTTTCAAAATCGCACCTCACATGTTCTGGGCATATTTTGATGTGACCGTCAATGTGGTAAAAAAGCATTGTGGTGCCATGTGATGCCCAGTTAGGATTTTCCCTCGAGAATGGAGAATGAGTACTTATTGGTTATAGTCATGCTAAAATTGAATGACTTGAGTAATGCTACATGTAGCTCAATATATCAGCCCCTTTAAAAACCAACAAGTGTTTACCAGGCAATCCATCCTGGATTTGGGGAAAATAAAAAAAATTGAATCAATGCCAATTTTCCGATGTTAAAGTGCCCCTTGACTTACGTAGTGAGTGTGCGAGGTGTCTCAGGAAACTCCGTTCCATAGTCAGTCTCTCCACCCATGGAGCTCTGATCTGCACGACTAAAAGCAAACTGAGATGTGGCTGCACTCTCAAGGTTCCTGCTCTCCATCAGGCGATCCTCTGTCAGGTCTGGATTGTTCAGTTCTTCCTCTGGTCCATCTTGTATGAGAGATTCCTCTGTAAATTTGATGAGATATACGCATTTGTGAAAGGGTGTCTGAATGGGCAAGTAATTCATTAGGAGGCAAAGCTACATAGGGTAGTTGTTACGCAATTTGTGATGTAAAGGTAAAATGGACAATATCATCATTAAAATCATCACCATCGTCATCCGCACTTCCATCATCACCATCTTTACCATCAGAGCTGTAATCACAATTTAAACAAAATTATCATTGCCTTAACTGGCGATCGCAAGATTCACCATCAACATCTCCATCATCCTTATAATCATCTCCACAGACCTAACAACCTACACCTCCATCATCATAATCATCATTATCATCATCATCATTATTACCCCCACCACCACCTTCTCAACCATAACTATCACCACCACCATCACCACATCAACCTCATTGTTATCATCATCATCATCATCATCATCATCATCATCATCATCATCATCATCATCTTCATCGTCGTCATCGTCGTCATCATCATCATCATCATCGTCGTTGTGTTGTCATCATCATCATCATCGCCATCAACATCATAATCATCATATCATAATTAACATCATTATTGTCATCATCATCATTATCATCATCATTTTCAGCATCATCAGCACCATCATCATCATCTCCATCAGCATCATCACCACCATCACCACCATCAACACCACCACGGCCATACACATCACAACCACCACCACCATCATCCATACCTTCTTCCTCCTCCTCATACTCCACATCGTGGAAGCTAGCTAGTCCCCTCTCCTGGAGCTGAACAATCCAGCTCAACGCCTGATTATCTGGGTCAACTAAGAGCGGCCACTGACGCCTTCTTCCGATCACACAAGCACGGGTGAACATTGCATTGTCCGCTGAGAATTGATCATATACCACGCTGCTGCTGTGCCTCCAATTGATGAGCTCTTCTTTGTCACCCAAAATGTCTACGATCAAAGGGAAAATTGTTATTATAATAAAATCATTAAATATTTATATCAACTCAAAACTTGTTTCAGGAAGTATCAAACTGAAAATGTGTTTTTCAATTCATTTAGCATCCACTTATTGTATCTTGAGCCTTAAAACCTTAATTGTAATTTCGTACTAAAAGTTATGACATTGTATGATCTTAAATCAAACGCAGAACTCATCTTCTGAGCTAGAGTTTCAACTAATGGGTAAAGCAGGGTTCATCTCATTTTTTTGGTCACTTTCTCCTTGATGTCAATCTAAGGTTGGCATCATTGTTTGCTTCAATCTTGCCAAGCAAATTGATTTAATATTGTACAATCCTAACTCAAATGCTAATTTTCTATGCTAAATTTCTATCTGATAGGTCCAGCGAGGCTTATCTATGACTATGGCTGCTCTCTTATTGACTCTAATCTACCCTAAAATCATTGCAAGATCTTAGTTTATCTAAGAACAACAACATTCACCATCTAACCTAAACAAAAATTTAATGTGTACGGCACATTTGATCTCTGACTATGGCTGCTTAATTCTCAATGTCGACCAACAGCCATCCAGAATGATTCAACACTGTAGGATCTTGACTCAAAAGCAGTACTCACCATCTAAACTGAAGTTCTTTCTAATGGGTACAGCAGGGCTGATCTCAGATTCCGGCTGCTCTCTTCTCGACATCGAACCACGACTGACGTCACCGTCTTCAACAATGACACCAAGAAGACTGATTTGACATGTTGTGATCTGAACTCAATTTAATTACAGTACTCACCATTCAAGCCAAAGTTCTTCCTAATGGGTACAGCAGGGTTGATTTCAGATTCAGGCTGCTCTCTCCTCGACAATGAATCACTGCTGACATCATCTTCTTCTACAATGACCCCAACCAGAATTATCTGACATTTTAAAATCCTAACTCAATTACAATACTCACCGTCTAAGCTAAAGTTCTTCCTGATAGGAACAGCAGGGCTGATTTCAGATTCCGGCTGCTCTCTTCTCGACATCGAACCACGACTGACATCATCGTCTTCTACAATGACGCCAAGTTGTCCAGGAAGATCAACCTCTGCTGAGGGGCTGTCATCAGCAGGGATGTTATCAGCATTCACTTGCCGTACCTGAATAAGAATGTGGTGGTGAGAAAATGTATGTCTTATTTGAGCGCCATGAGCTTCAGAGCCTGGCAGATACTAGCACTATACAAGTACTCATATTACTATTATCAATGCCATTCTAGCTGATCTTTTTGATGAATATCACAATTTTACGAATTTGGTCAGTATTCAATATTCAATTTCTTAGCTAACATTGTTTGTTATGGCAAAGGCAGTTAAGCTTGTAATATAACTAGATGAATCCTCGACCACGCACGGTCAAAATTTATGCCTCCGCCATCACGCAATCAGAAAGATATGTACAATGTACGGCTTGTTCCATGCCATCAGAAATCAAAAACATTTTACAAATTTTGGGCACTGCCATGAACCCCATGAACCCAAAATCTCACCAGTGCTTCGAATTCCTCACATGCTTAAACATAAATGAGCTACGCACTGTAAGTTTGAAAGAAATTGGTTCAATTTTTCTGTTATAAGTGATCTATATTGGTTGACTTTGTACAAGTTTTCTGCCCAGTGACCTTTGACCTTTGACCCACTGAACCCAAAATCTATCCAATTCATCCTCACATGCTGATATATACTTGAGCCAAGTTTGGTCAAAATCTGTACAGCAGTTCTGAAATTATTGCGGTAACAAGCTATTTTGGGTGATTTTTTACAAGTATTTTGGCCCTGTGACCTTTGACCTTTGACACACTGAACCCAAAATCTAATCAATTCATCCTCCTATGATCATACATACTTGAGCCAAGTTTGGTCAAAATCTGTACACCAGTTCTGAAATTATTGCGGTAACAAGCTATTTTTGGTGATTTTTTACAAGTTTTTGGGCCCTGTGACCTTTGACCTTTGACCCACTGAAACCCAAAATCTAATCAGTTAATCCTCCTATGCTTATACATACTTGAGCCAGATTTCGTTAAAATCTGTTCAGCAGTTCTGAACTTATTGCGGTAACAAGCTATTTTAGGTGATTTTTTACAAGTTTTTTGGCCCTGTGACCTTTGACCTTTGACCCACTGAACCCAAAATCTAATCAGTTCATCCTCACATGGTTATACATACTTGAGCCAAGTTTGGTCAAAATCCGTCCAGCGATTCTGAACTTATCGCGGTAACAAGGTCCAGACGGACGCACGGACGCACGGACGCACGGACGGACGGACGGACACACGGACGGACGGACGGACGGACGGACGGACAACCCGAAAACATAATGCCTCCGGCACCACCTTACGGTGGCGGAGGCATAAAAATAGATAAATTTATCCAAAATGTTCTGAAACAAAAACTATTTCTACTGTTGCTACTACCACCACAACTACTATAACTTGATATCGCACAATTATTTTTGTGTATGTTATAGAACTTTAAAGAAATGCATTTTAAGCTTACCAGTTCAAACTACTGTTATTTCTACCCATTGTAAATGTCCACTTTTTGTTTTATTACAGTTAAAAGTGTTCAAAATGCATTCCGAATCTTTTATATAATTTGTACTCAAATTATTCTTATACCTCTGAATACAATGTTATTACATTCAAGTAAAAAATACAGATCTCCATACCGCATTTAGAGCAGGACTCGCTGAGACCGAATGCTCCATCATCCCGCTCAGCGCGCTGGCCCTCCCCGCTCCGACTTGGTATCTCCCGTTGACGCATGCATGCAGCCAATCAGCAAGCACCAGGGACCTAGTGGTCTCATCCATTGGGCCCATGTAGGTGGTGCAGGCTGCAGCTAGAAGGGCGTCTCCTGGGGCGGTGGTGAGGTGGTTGTTGGAGAGCTCCAGGCTCGTCTTCCAGCTCTGGTGCTGCTCCTCCATGTTGCCCATTAGGTTGGTTGCGGCTGTGATCTTGGCTTTGATCGCCTGACGTGGAAGTAAAAAAAATTAAAAGTGAATCAATAGATTGGTATGTCTTTCCTGTCTCACTTTAAAGATTAATTAAAAATTCAATATCATCTTGAGTTAGCAACCTACAGTCACAAACTGGCTGCCAACATGTAAAACTCTCCATTCACTTTATACAAACAATGTCAACTTTTCCACTTTTTCAAGAGAAGTAGCCAAATTTTGGTTTTTCCTATTGAATATCAAATAGCCACATTAATTCTGCAAGCATATCAGAAAGAATGGTGAAGATTCCTCATTTGAAATATGATGCTGATCCAATTTTAGTAAAACACATGCACAAGGTGAATGAGGAGTTGAATGAATCCTACATCCTACAATAATTCCGAACTTATTTACACAAGTCAATTCCAGAATCTACGTACACAAAAGTTTATAATGGAATTGTGAAACACTGATCTCTATTTTCTTCTTGTAAAGCTTGACCTGTTCGATGGTCTCTCGAGATTCCTTCCGTTTCTGTTCTCGAAGTCCTTAAATATCTTTCACACGCCTTCTCCCGAGATGACCTTTGGCCCAAGAAACGACAGAATTTGCCCCTCCTACCCACATTGGAAATCCTACATGTACATACCTCAATGCTTCAGAACTCATTTACATAAATTTACTTACCTCTATTTTCTTCTCATATAGCTTGACCTGTTTGATGCTTTCTTGGTATTCCTTCCGCTTCTGCTCTAGAAGACCCTTCATGTCCTGGGCTTTTACTAGCTTGCTGCCAAGATGACCTTTGGTCCTAGATGACCTTTGGCCCTCGAAATCAAACAATGTACCCTGGCACATCCCCATAGGTAAATCCTACATCCTATAATACTTCCGAACTTATTTACACAAATCAATTCAAGAATCTATTGACACAAAAGTTTGTAAAGAAAATGTGAAACACTGACCTCAATTTTCTTCTCATACAGCTTGACCTGCTTGATGCTCTCTTGATATTCCTTCCGCTTCTGCTCTAGAAGTCCTTTCATGTCCTGAGCCTTTACTCGCTTGCTACCAAGATGACCTTGCGCCTGGGAAATCACACACAAAAAAGGAAAAGACATAATGATTAATGATAATAATAATAAACATTTATTAGGCACTTAATACGGATGTTTCTAAGCACACAGTATTCTGATTATGAAAAGATTATTATCCGGTAAATTAAGTGAAGAAAAAGAGGAGAAATACATGAAATGCTTGGAGAAAATAATACTTATACAATAAACAAATGCATTTTGTCTATGAATGCATCGTAAAGTAAAGTACCATGGTGGAACAGGATGTACAGGTAACTCTGCCTAAGTGGAATCTCTTAGGACCACAAAAAAAATATGTTCAACTTTAGAGAAATTCAAGTTAAAAGAGGTAAAAAGCAGATATTTTACATGATTTGTTCCAAAAAATCTTATTGACCGAGGCAATAATTTAACTTAGACAAGTTCGACTTGTTTAAATTATTACCTTTGTCAGGAAGAAAATGTTAAAATCTATATCATATTTCTGCAAGTAATATTTGCAGATTTAAAAAAAAATTAAAGTGACAAGAAAGCACATTGTACAGTTCTTATCCATCAAATCAAAATTCTAGGATCCCACTAGGTAAACCAATGCTGACTAATTTGTCAGCGCCAAAACAATTTGAAACATCTTTCGTATGTCACCTCCTGAACTTTGGCCTCCGCTTCCTCCACATTTTGCAGCTTGGGCCTCATATTCCTGTGTATGACCGCATACGCATACACAGCATGCACCCACATGCATAGCGAGCTAGCCGCCATGCTGGCCGTCTGGATGACCTCGGGGTCAAAGGTCGGGTCCTGGATGAAGAGGACATTGAGCTTGTGGAAGATGTCGGTCGGGATGGCGGTCTTGTCGTAGAACTCCAGGTCCTGGAAGAAGTTCTTGCGGTTGATGAGGACCTTCCCACTGGCCCAGCTAGAGAAATACATAATAAGAGAAGAGATTTGATTTTAGTGGTCATAATCATGATCATCGTCACAATTACTCACATTTATTTTGAGTTTGATTTACTCAGGGAAGCCTCATCAGTATACCAAACTGCTATTGTCATCATTATCATCTTTATCATCCTCATCATCTTCTTCTTTAAAATCATAATCCTCACAATTACTATCATTACTATCATAAACATCGTCACCATTACTTTCACCATCATCATAGTCATCATCATCATCATCATCATCATCATCATCATCATCATTGTCCCCAATACCATTATCAACATAATCATAATCATAATCATCATCATCATCATCATCATCATCATCATCATCATCATCATCATCGTAATCTTCATAATCATCAACATCCTCATCATAACCATCATAAACAACATTATCATCATCAATTTCATCACCTTTGCCACCATTTTCACCATCACCGTCAACACTACCACCACCTTTATCATCATCAACATCATCATCATATTCATATTCATCATCATCACAATCATCATCACCAACATTATCACCATCAGCATCTTTAATATCATAAATGACAACATCAAAAAGATTGAGAGGAATAAGGTAATGAAAATCAATATGAGGAATGTGGACAACATGGAGAAGAGAAATAAAGAAAAAGAAATAGAGATGAAAGAAGAAAGAAAAGACATGAACTTACTCCATCGGTTGCCTAAACATAAGGCAGACAGCATTGATGACATTAATGACCTTGGCCGGTGGAGCATGGAATGACCTCAGCTCGGTCAGTGCAGCCTTGTCCAAGCTTCTCAGGGCATGAAGTGCTGCCTCATACACTGGATTCACCTGGAGGTAAAGATGAATATAATGTAAAATCAAAAGTAGTTTACAATTGGGTCATTCTTTATACTATTACCATCATTATCATTATCACTGCCATCATCCTCATTCGTATCATTTTCACCAACATTGAAATGACTGTAATTTTAGGAAGTTATGATTTTAATAGTCATCATTTTTGTGGCTACAATCCTTACCATCATTACTCAACATGGAAATCATCATCATCATCGTCACCATCACAAACATCTCCAATATCATTGCACCACAATCATCATCACCATCATCATCATCATCATCATCATCATCACCATCATCATCATCATCATCAACACCATCATCATTTACTAACACGGCAACCTACCTTATCCAGTTCTGCCTGTGCCTCTTTCTTCATATCATTCAGAGGCTCTTGCAGGGCCATAATTTCTTTCTCATCGTCTGTGCAGTTTCCCTTGGCCTGTAGAAAAATAAAAGGAAAAGAAGAATCTAAGAACAATCTTATCATGTTGAGCTGCTACTGGTACTCTGTTGTGTACAATAATCTCAATCCTTCAACAAGATGCTGTGACAAATATATCAACAATCTTACTCTTGTTTTATACAATAACCCCAAAATAATGTGAAGATACTCATAACATACTGGTAATTCACAATACAGAATAGATTTCATCTGCGTTTTTGTTCATTGGTACAGAATATCAAATTAAAAAGTCATATGCTTGAGCAATAGCTGCCATGGGGTAAAATCTGCACGGTTTTATTCAAAGCCAAATCTTAAACTAACCACAAACCTACCTCTAACCCAAACCCTATGATCTTAACATCATTCTGAAACGTAAACCCGGTCACAGCCCTAAACCTAATCCTAAAATTAAGACTTGACCAGCCTTCATTGTTGGATTGCTAAAATTAAAGCAGGTTTTTGGCAATATGCCCCAAAATAATGAGATATGAATCACTTACATCAGCAAATATCTGCTCACACTCGTGAACTTCCTCCAGAATCTGTTCTGTACGTTGCTTGGCCATCTGGTACTGAGGGTTCAGTGCAGCAATCTCCCCATGATAGTCAGATATGCTGGAGAACGCTTCATTCACTTTGGCCAGTGCCTGCTCAAACTTGTTCACATTTGCCTGTCAAAGAGTAAACGGAAAATATAATAAATTCTTAATCTTTCACAAAATCTTTTCTGTAAGTTGCTTGGCCATCTGGTACTGCGGGTTCAGTACAGCAATCTCCCCATGATAGTCTGATATGCTGAAGAACGCTTCATTCACTTTGGCCAAAGCCTGCTCAAACTTATTAACGTTTGCCTGCCAAAGAGTAAAGGGAAAACACATTAATTCTTGATCTGTCACAGAATCTGTTCTGTACGTTGCTTTGCCATCTGATACTGAGGGTTTAGTGCTGCAATCTCCCCATGGTAGTCTGATATGATGGTGAATGCTTCATTCACCTTGGCTAGAGCCTGCTCAAACTTATTCACATTTGCCTGTCAAATTATGAATGTAAGCCTTTTTATTATTCATGTAATATTCACTTCTAAATAATTTTAAATTTGTTATTTCTGAAGGTGCAAACATTTGTCTTTGCATCTAAATTGAATTGATTATGAATAATAAAATCTTTCGTGACAGTAATAAAACTCCCTGGACATCTAAAAATGATTACTGTATAAAGCTTAAACTTTTGCTGGGGTTTAATTTTTGCATATTTTGCTGAAATTTGCTAAAATTTGCACTAATTAGAATGCCCATGGACGTAAAAATGACAACTTGCTAATGTGTGTAATTGCTTGAAAGTCAGTGAAGTCCCTGCAATTCAAGTATGTTATTGACTTTTACAGAAAATGTTTCAGAATGGTCATAGTTCTTTACAGCTAGTCATCTCCACTTTCTAGTAGATAGCCTCACACTTAATAACATATTTGCTTTTGGTAATTTCATGTCTGGCCAGTTTAAAAGTATTGATTGGACTTGTGAGTTTGTAAAGACATTAGGTGTCTATTTCAGTAAAAACATGAATGATGCTTATGATAAAACATGGAATGATAAAGTAGGAAAGATTGAAAAGCAGCTCAAACAGTGGAGATGTAGAAATCTTAGCTATTTTGGAAAAGTAACAGTTTTAAAGTCACTAATTTTATCAAATATTACATATTTTATGTCTGTATATCCAACCATCGAATGTATCAACAAGAAAATAAGTCACTTAATATTTAATTTCTTATGGAATGGACGAGATAGAATAAAAAGGAAAACAATAATAGGACACGCTGAACGTGGAGGTATAAATATGCCTGACTTCGTATTACAAAGTTATGCACTTAAAGCTGTCTGGTTGCAAAGACTCTTTGAAGACGTTGATAGTAATGAATATATTGCAAGATGGAAAATAATTCCTTTGCACTATTTGAATACATTTGGGGCAAATGGTCTTGTTTTGAAGATGTCGTTTGGAAATGAACGTGAATTTAAATTTCTTTATAATTTACCTGTCTTTTATCGTCAATGTATAATGTCTTGGAAAAAATGTAAAAAATCGATTACAAATAAAACTGTTCAACCTGTTCAAACTCTATCAGACATACGACAGCAGCTCCTTTGGGGCAATGACAGTATACAACATAAAGGTACATGTTTCTTTTGGAAACACTGGGTTTCTTCTAATATTCTTGTAATAGGCGATATTTTAAGTGAAGGAGGCTTACTTGATGTAAATTGTATTAGGGGAAAATTGGAAAGAAAAGGTAACTACCTATGTGAAGCTAAACTGATTTGGAGTTGCATACCTAATGTATGGAAAAGCGTTTTGCAGAAAGAAAGACCTATTCAACGTTATGGTTATATTCCGCGTATAAGTCAATTTAATGATCAACCAAACCTGCCTACTCTACCTTTAATGGAAACAAATACAACATGTAAACTATCAAAGTTTTTGTATAGATCATTGGTTGAGGAAAATTTTATTACTCCAAATGTAGAAGAATACTGGAATAAACTTTTTTCTATGGACATAAATTGGGTAGTGATTTGGAAAAGGAAAGTATCTAAGATCAAGGAATTTCAATTAGCACATTTTAATTACAAATTATTATACAAACTTCATATGTCAAATGAATATTTGTGTCGTTGGAATCTGATAGATTCTCCTTCATGCTACAAATGTCAGTGTTTAGAAAACTATTATCATTTGTTTTATGAATGTCCTTATTCAATGATATTTTGGAGAAAATTTAGTAATTTCTGTTTCAAAACCGATTTAATCAAGACAGACAGGAAAATAGAATATAAGGACATAATTATTGGTACAGATTATGGAGATAATCTTTTGATAACGTTAGGCGCTTTTGTTATTTTTCGTGAAAAAAGATAAATGAATTTTGGGTACATTTTCGAAAGTTTTGTGGGAGAAATGAGATGGAGATCGAAAGCTCTGAAATAATGTTTTTCCTCGTAATTAAAAAAAACATATTACTGTACCTTTTCCTCCTTGGTGATCTTATAGGTGAGATTCTTGAAGAGGTCCAGAAAGTCCAAGAAGTTCCTTGGAGTAAAGAACTTGAACGGCTTGACGTAGAGCCTCTCGGTGGTGGCAGCAGCTGTGGTGTGAACGTAGGCCATTGCCCGACATAGCGCATCGACTCCTCTGTCTTGAAATTGGGACGGCCATGGAAGGCGAATACGCTGGAAAAGAGATATGATGGGGAAAGTTTTAGGGAAATATGTGGATTGTCAAAAATGATAGTTTTCAGTTTGTAATACATTAATTACTGTGTGACCTCAGATCACAGAGGGGAAAATTGCCCGGAATAGCGCATGAACTCCTCTGTCTTGGAATTGAGAGGGCCATGGTAGGTGAATACGTTGGAGAAAAAGATATTAGGGAAATGTGTGGATTGTAGTAAAAAATTATAATTTTCAGTTTGTATGATATCAATTACTGTGTGACCTCAGACCACAGGAGGGGAAATTGACAGACATAGCGCATCGACTCCTCTGTCTCGATATTGAGAAGGCCATGGTAGACGAATACGCTGGAGGAGATAGGATATGAAAATATAAGGGAAATGTGTGGATTGTCAAAAAAATTATATTCATGTTGCACAACGTTGATCACCCGTATGACTAAAAAAAAAGAGGAAATTGGCGACAAAGAATCTGCAACATGGCACAGAAACAATGTTACCAACCATATGATACTAGGATACATAAAGCAGAAATACATGTATGTCCCCTAGAATGTACCACAGGACATGGGTACTATAATATAATAATATGCATGGATTTATATAGCGCAATTACTATACTAAATATATTCAGCTGCGCTAATTATGTCTTAATGCCAAATTGTACAAAGAAGATCTTAAGAGAAAAGATATCTTTTTAAATTGAACTTGAAGGTATTCAGGGATTGAGAGTTTCTGATATGGATTGGTAAGCTGTTCCAAAGTTTTGGAGCTGCTATGGCAAAAGCACGGTCTCCCATTGTGAGTTTTGTTTTGTGGTTAGGAATGTGGAGTATCTGTGTACCTCTAGAGCTGCGCAGGCTGTGACTGTGTGACTGAGCTTTGAATCTGAGGAGTTCTGTGATATAGCTATGCTACTAACCTTGTCAGTGTGAGCATCTCTGATCGAACCTTCAGCCAGTGATGTGCTACTCTGACTAGACCTTCCTGTGTCCAGGGGAGATAGCTATCTACACTGTCATTTATCAAACATACATTCAAACGAAAGTAATTAATCTTTAAAGCTACCAAACCTTGTTGGTGTGAGCATCTCGAATCGACACCTTCAACCAGTGCTGTGCCACTCTGGCCAGACATTCCTGTGTCCAGGCGAGGTAGCTATCCACACAGTAAAATGTTTTGTCGTACTGGTAAAGCTACTATCTTTAAAGCTACCATACCTTGTCGGTGTGAGCGTCTCTGATGGGCACCTTAAGCTAGTAAAGTGCTACTCTGGCCAGACCTTCCTGTGTCCAAAAGACATACCTTTCCAGAAAGATCTTAACAAATCTGAAAGCACAACAAAATGCCCTACCCTTTAAGGATATAAGCCACGGTATTAATTTCATGTTCAACGCTACCATACCTTGTCGGTGTGAGCATCTCTGATCGGTACCTTCAACCACCTCTGTGCCACCCTGGCAAGACCTTCCAGTGTCCAGGGAAGGTAGCTATCCACACAATGACAATTATTCAGCATACATGTACCAGGTGAAAGAAAAAGTATTTATTTCATCTTAACAGCTACCATACCTTGTCGGTGTGAGCGTCTCTAATCGGCACCTTCAACCAGTGCTGTGTCACCCTGGCAAGACCTTCCTGTGTCCAGGGAAGGTAGCTATCCACACAATGACAATTATTCAGCATACATGTACCAGGTGAAAGAAAAAGTATTTATTTCATCTTAACAGCTACCATACCTTGTCGGTGTGAGCGTCTCTAATCGGCACCTTCAACCAGTGCTGTGTCACCCTGGCAAGACCTTCCAGTGTCCAGGGAAGGTAGCTATCCACACAATGACAATTATTCAGCATACATGTACCAGGTGAAAGAAAAAGTATTTATTTCATCTTAACAGCTACCATACCTTGTCGGTGTGAGCGTCTCTAATCGGCACCTTCAACCAGTGCTGTGTCACCCTGGCAAGACCTTCCAGTGTCCAGGGAAGGTAGCTATCCACACAATGACAATTATTCAGCATACATGTACCAGGTGAAAGAAAAAGTATTTATTTCATCTTAACAGCTACCATACCTTGTCGGTGTGAGCATCTCTGATCGGTACCTTCAGCCAGTGCTGCGCTACTCTGGCAAGGCCTTCCTGTGTCCAAGGAAGGTAACTATCCACACAGTGACTCATGTTCAAAAGGATGGGGTATCTACGTAATCGGTCTGTGAGGCTGGTAAGACTGTGATCTGTGGTGTGCAAACGAAATGTCAGTTCAAAAATTATTCATTATTTATTGTCACTGTATAAGCTGAAATTTAATTTTCGCGAATTCATTGGTCTTGGCCTTGCAAAAATGTCCACTCTGTATGATGCACATTCATATGGGTACACACACTTTCAAAAAGGTTTGTATACTAATAACCACACACCAATGAAATCGCAAAAATATCTGCACCATAAAATATTGCCTTATTCAGTATGTGGTTCTGGTAATGATAAAAAAATACAATAATGAATAAGATTTGCCAAATGATCAGAAGGAAGGGTTAAGGATAGATGAGTGAGCAAATAAGGATTAGATCAGCTTGGTTTCTAGAAAAAAGCCTGTTATTAATACAGTAAAGGGGTCTCTC
>BQKZ01001388.1:68514-102028 GCA_036244855.1 Temnopleurus reevesii
GTGTAAAAATAAACAAATAAACAAACTCATTTCGGTATACCATGCAAAGAACCACATGCAAATTCTTTATGATAGTCCTCAACAGTTTTTTCTTTCCTATGGCCTCCCACTTTACTTGTATTATCTAAACAGTGGACACAATCACACTGATAAAAAACATCCAGAAAAACTGATAAAATAAAATAGACAAAGAAACTTACTCTGACAGTCCATGCAAACAACTACATGCAAGTTCTTCATAATAGTCCTCAACAGTCTTTCTTGGGCCATCTCCAATCGTTGATTCCTCTGCCCTGGTACGACCTTGGCCCCAGACAGCATTTGGGACGCCAAAGCTTCGAGCTCCTCTCCTGTAAACAGGTCGGGACATGTACCTAGAGGGGAAAAACGATTACATGGTCAACATATCGTAACATAATCAACATGAAATATTCTTGCCTGAATAGGTGCTTTTATCGAAATATGGACACTAAGCGTATATTGTGTGTCAATTTGATTAACTCTCACTGGTTTTGAAGATTACATCCTTCCTTGTAAGGTGATTCTCTAAAATGTTATAGAGCACAACTCTAAGATTGCTTTCATAACTAGTTTGAGTGTTCTCATACACATGAAAATAATTGTTGTCACTCTGGCTTCCAGATGGTAGTCTATAAAGTTCATAATTACCATTGCAGGGTTGCCTATGATTAAATTCAGAACATACATCCATAATTAATAAATTTAGTGCAAAGATCTTTGATGCCATGCTTTATTTCATGAGACAAGACTTGGTTCAGGTCATTCAAATTACTATTTCTGATCTGATGAATGTGATGTAATGGTAGGCATATCTGCAATTACAATATGGATGATTAACAGTTACAAAGTGTGAAGACATGAAATTATTAGGTTACCTGATTGGATAAGACAACAGACATCCTCCATTGCCGCAGGTCCAGTGTCATCCTTGATCAGAATTACTTTGCAAGGTTATTTTTCAAACCAGATTATGAAGACCATTCATGATCACTGTTATGCTAAATTTTGAGTGTTTTGATTACTTGGTAAACTGGTTTGCATTTAATCATTTCCTGTTGCCATAGTTAAACAATGAAGAATGAAGAATACCCCTTAAAATCGCTTCAAATACATGTTCCATCACTCTCACTACTGGTTTCTATAAAACTAGTCTAGGTATGAAGATGAGAATGAGGTCTCATTCAAATGTTATAACATGTTTCCGACTATTAAAATTTCCTAATTTTTCTCTGATGAATCAATAAAACTCAATGATAATCTTGTCAATGTAATTCACTCATTTCAACTTATTTGGATGCCCCTGCAATTACCAAATGACTATTATGTCAAATTCCCTGACTTTCACTGACTGAAAAAGTTGACACTTATTTTCCAGGTTTTCCAGAGCGTCAAAACATGAAATCAGAAGGTTACCTGATTGGATAAGACAGCACACATCCTCCATTGCCTCAGGTCCAATGTCGTCCTTGACCAAAAGCACAGCAGGTCGGCCAATCAGGCCTGCCGTTTTGCTCGCCCTTTTCATCTGACTTCGTAGCCGACGTCGGTTCTCGACTGGGTCCCTGG
The DNA here is from genome assembly GCA_036244855.1 of Temnopleurus reevesii. Lineage (NCBI taxonomy): Eukaryota > Metazoa > Echinodermata > Echinoidea > Temnopleuroida > Temnopleuridae > Temnopleurus > Temnopleurus reevesii. Next base: position 70,102 of record BQKZ01001388.1, read on the forward strand.
TGAGCTGTGGGGTGTAGAGCTTACAGCGAGCCATGTAGGATGCGAGATAGGTCAGAGAGGAACGCCCAGTGCCATTGGTCAGACTGATCAGTAGTGCGTTGGCATTTTCAGATGCCTTGGGGTAAAAGATGGGAAGAATTTGAATCACATCAACTTTATAAAATTTTTCTGTTTACAAAATGCATCAAGATTATACAACACATTCTCATGGAGTCTAAAATAGTTTAGTGTCAATTTTTGTAAAAAAAACAGATAAAACATAAAAGTAAATATATTTTCATAATCTACAACAAATAAATAACTTGATACAGTAGCTCTATTCATAAGGCTTTACTTAAAGATTATGTTTAATTATTTATCAAGATCAAAAACAAATAATGTAACTTTCAATGTGAAAATAAAGATCCATATGGCCCAACAGTCTTCTTTAGCTTTCCTCCTTTAGATCAAATTATTTGCAAGTGCATATTTTTTTGTTTCTGTATTTGTTTTTATATATTAAAACTACATTGTTGTGGCATGCACTGGGCATTGGAGCATGCCTCCTTAAATGAGCTGATCGGGGCAGTGGTAATTTCCCAATTGATGACCAACAAACAATGACCATGGATTGATTTCCATTTATGTAAGTTATACTTACAAGCACTCTGGTCAACCTTGCAATATGTCTGATAGATTCTGTGAAGAAGACTAGCTCCATCTTTTGTTGGGCTGTGGCGTTATATCCGGCAAGGCATGTCTCAAGCCCAGCTTGTAGTTTGGACTCAGTATACTCCACATAGTCTAAAGATAGGTTAGAATGAGAAAAAAATAATTCATCTCCTGTTTTCTGTTGATTAATGAGCTTGAGTTTTAAGAAATATCACATCTAAAAATTCTTCAACCATGTTGGAAAATTGCAACCTTCCACATGTATTGAAACAGATTTGCAGCATTGTACTGATGGCGTTGCTTTGAATTTATGAGGAGTAAACTTATTTCTGATAGTCAAGATTCATGTACAGGAAGGATACAGCATGCACTCAAATATTCCCTCTACACAAACTTTCTGACTGACAATGTACAATCAAAATGTGAATATATTTTCAAACAGTCTGATTCCGTCTCAGTCTGCCATGTGAAATCTTAAAATAAAGGAAAATAAAGTTCTTCGCACATACAGATGATTTTTTTCTTAGATACGCATGAATCAAATCTGTGTTTTTAAGCTTTTTTTAATGAAATATGTTCAGTAATTTATATTTAATAGGGATCTTTTTCATCAAGCCCCCTTGCTTTTATGATTCCTAACTTTCTTACTTTGTTATGATGTATCTATGTTATGAAGTGTATTTTTGACATTGATCAAAGTGAAATAAATGTATTGAATTGAATATTGTTCAGTTCAGTTCAGTTTGACTTTATTTCCATTATCAATCATAAAAATAATCAAATACAATGATGGTATTTACAATATAAAAAAAACATGTTCATAAATTGTTTGCATTTTGATGACAATAGAAAAAAGGGTGACTACTAAAAAGTTTAAAACTTGTAACCCATAGGACCCTTGAATTGAATTGAAATGCAGAAACTATACTCACTTCCTTCCTTCCCAATGCCTGGCACAAACTTGGCAAAAGTTATTGCACATAGATCTTCTTCTGGATCTTTGAGCTGTGAAGAAACAAGGGAAGCAAGGGATATGACATTGTGGAGAAAATTAAACACAATATAAACTATTTTCAAAAAATGAAGTCGAACACAAATTCAATGGTCCTTTGTAATGCTATTCATATCGGAAACGGCTTGCAATTGTTGTGTCCACACAGTTGAATACACAGCGTACGGTTCTATTGTCTGTGGCCCACTTAACTTTTCGGAAATAGTTTATACCGTATTATTAGAATGAATCAGTCCTGGTTTGCACGTCACCCCTCTCTTCATCCCAACCCTCGTCTTGCTCTCTTCCCCTTCATTCACAATTATAAAATCACCTGATTGATATCAGATCACCTGAGCAATAACAGATCACATGACCACTCACCTGACTCATCTCAATCAAAGGTCCTTTGAACACCTCCACCTCTTCCTCATTTGCATCTGTATGAATCAACCCAGGTTTGAATGTCACCCCTCTCTTCATCCCGACCCTCGTCTTGCTCTCTTCCCCCTCCTTCTTGATTGCAGGGGGCACCATCGGCTGGGAGGGGGGTGTTGGCTGCAGGCATTTATTCCGTGGGGGAGGGGGGAAGGGCTGGAACACCTTCGGGGAGTCCTCCACATCAGTTGCAAGATCTGAAATGGAACATGCATGTGTATTAAAATTGTTTCTCAAAACTTTTTTAATAATGATAATAATAATGGATGCAATTTATCTAGAGCATGTATCCACTCTGCATTATTATTACCCTGTATTTACCCTGTAATAAACGTTCATACGATTTCTAACGGTGCACAAGGAACAGAGTGATATTTTAGAGAAGCTCCAGAATGACGCAATAAAAAATTAATGTTTTAAAAATATTATAATACATCACAGAGGTGAACTCAATTTTTCAATTGCTCTTCCTTTAAAAAATAAACATTTCTTTAATCATTAGGCAGTTTTCATTGTTTTACATTCAGAATAATAGCAAAATGTTATTTAAATCCTTTATAAGTGAAAGTGTACTTTTATTCACTTGTATATTTCAATTGCTATTCACTTCTTCAAATGAATAATCTTTACAGACCAAATGGCAAAATAATATAAACAGTCTTGCAGAAAGCATTACAAGTGGGCATATTCTAAATAAAATTTCATCCTGCAAGTTATATCTGTATCTCAAATAAGAACAAAATATTAATAATCTACCAATAACTTCACTTACAAGAAGTAAGATAGTATTCTACAAAGCAAACAATTCAATAAATCCTTTCTAATTGGTGAGGTTTATAATTAGAGCTGGCTTGTGTTTCATATAGCTAATCGCAGAGATAAGTACGAGTCTATGAAAGACTGGTGATCCATTCCTACACTCCATGATAACCCATGCTGCTGTATTACACCTAAGAAAGGGTCACCAGTCGTTTATAGAGTTGTGCATAGATCTTCAAACAGCTTTATGAAACACAATCATGGTGAAGTTAATGAAGCAAATACCATGCAAATATTAATACAATTTTCCAATTATAGATGATGAAATGTGTTACAAATAATGTAAGAAAAATGAATTCATGCAACCATGCCAATTAACATTAAATTAATTTAAATCTGTAAACTTACTGATAGAACTTTAAAAATAAAACATGCATTAGCTCTGTTTGTTTGTAGCTTCTATTTGAAAACTCATAAATCAAAATTATCTGATAAAACTGAAGGTCAAACATAATTGAAGAGTCATAGCATACTTCTTTAAAGCACAATAAATAATTTTCAACCAGCAACTTTCATAATGTTCCTATATTTATAGGCAAAATGAAACTTTATGTTTGTACTCATACTCTTTATCCTATATGCATCTCCCATTATATCCTTGGTTTGAGGGCATTTTGTCTGACCTTCTTTTCGTCTGACCGTCTCTGACGAATATGACACAGCATTTTCCACTTGATACCCTTACATAATTCATTGATTCCATGAAAGATAGATTATAATAATTATTATTTATATAAAGCATGAAACCTTAATGACAACTGCTCAAAGAAGTTCATCAATATCATTTTTTTTTCAAAAAGGAGTGACCCTGAATCTAAGTACAATGTTCCTTTTTCGATCCTATCCAATTCTCTCTCATACATTAATTACACATGGCAAATATTAAGTTTTAAAATTAGGCTTGCTTGTTCTTCTCTTGCACATTATCATATTCAAACTTTTATTTCTAACATACTTTTTAAAGTAAAAAACTTATATAGTTTTATGTTATTTCAAAATTTAGGGCTGGTACTTCATCTATTAATATTTTAAGTAATCATACTTCTGTTTTGAATATTGTAATACTTTATGTCTATAAATCCTTCATCGAATGTAATTCACTTCAAATGAAACGGAACCCTTGGTTATACCACATTTACCTTTTAAACAACCTATGGGAGAGCAGGGCAGATCCTAAATTCAAAAGAGGGCTAGCAATAGCGACAGGCAAAAAAGGAAGAAAAAAATGCCTTTTTTCCAAGGGGGGGGGGGGAAGAAGGGTTCATATTGACAAATTGTTTGATCACAGGAAAATTGAAGGAGGCCTCAGATCACTATATGCTATCAAAAAGGGGAAGCATCANTAATTCATTGATTCCATGAAAGATAGATTATAATGATTATTACTTATATAAAGCAGGAAACCATAATGATGACTGCTCAAAAAAGTTCATCAATCTATTTTTTTTTTTTAAAGGAGTGTATCTAAATACAATATTCCTTTTTCGATCCTCTCCCATTATCTTATAGATTATTTGCACCTGACAAACATTATGTTTCACAATTAGGCTTTCTTTTTCTTCTCTTTCACATTCAACAATAGTAAGTATTCAAACTTTCATAAATACTTTTAAAATAAATTTTAAAATATTTTTATGCACAGGTGTACTTTCAAAATTTAGGGTTGGTACTTCATCTTCTTACAGACAAGAACATCTTAAGTATTCATACTTCTGTTTTGAATAGCATTATTTTTAATACCTCAATAAATCCATTTTGGAATATTTAAATAAAACACAGCTCTTAGACATACAGGAACAGCCCAAACAAATTGTTTCAAGGAAAACAGGATCCTGTTTTTCTCACTAGGGTCCATCAATGGTCACCAATGGCCATACAGGGGGGAAAAGTCTTGTTCAATTTCAACAGGGAGGAGGGAGTAAGGGGCAAAATTTAAAATAATTGATTGTGGAAAAGTAGAAGAGGCCAACGACAGCCCCCTATACATCACAAATAAGGGGCCATGGCCCCTTCGCCCTCTCCCTAGATCCACTATTGGATACTAGGGGATATTAATGTCTTACCCTTCACAATTGCTGGTACAGGGGCAGGGGTACCGGCAGCATCAGGTTTCAGGTCTATCGGCACATCCAATGAACTCACTGCTTGTATGATGGATGCATGAATGAAGATGTAATGAAGCATATAGTATTATAGCGGGATGATTATTATTTGATGGCTATGAGAGCAAATCGTCTTCTGACATCAGAAGGACTCTTAAGAGTTACAATGCAAGTCAAGTAATCTGTTATCACTATAAAGCTAAGAATAGTGGGGTCAATAGGCCATATCAATTGTTCTGATGAGGTAGCCAAAAATTTTGAATTGCACTGTGGAAGTGCATGGTATTAGCAGGATTATTATTATTTAATTGCTATAAAAGCAAATTGTGCTTCCAAGGCCAGAAGTATGTTCTTTTAAATAAGTTACAATAATAGTCAGAATTGTTTTGGTTAACTATTATCAATATAAAGCAAAGAAAAGTTAAAACGATAGGCCATAATCAATGTTCTGAGCTTTTATAATCATAGCAGGTATTTCTGACTTGCACTGTCAGGCGCTTCTGGTTCTGAGAAAACAGCGATTTCAATACATTTTTAATAAAGAAACATGGATGATTGTTATGCTTACTATGCCACGCAAGCTCTAAATTCTTCATGAATGAAAATATCACAATAAATGTACATGCACATGCAATGTATAAAAATTCATGCAGTTAAAATAAGATCTTAGGAAGTATGAAACAAGAAATGTTTTAAAATACAACAATGATAAGAATGAATGATAAAAAAGGTAGCATACTTATTTTTTTTTGTCATTCAATTTATGTCCTTTCGACAGCTGTTGTGGATTTTTTTTGGGGGGGGTGTTTTTTCTATATTCTAAGGTGCATTTATATAGCATTTCAATGAATTGTAATGAATGAACTATTTACTAGGATAGAATAGAACAGATTCCAAATGACCCATGCAAAGTGCTTAACGATTAAAGTACCCCTGAAAGTGATGAAAAGTAGAACAGACCTGACGCAAGGCTGATCTCTGATTCGACTTCAAATCCATCTGGACCTTCACCATTCACATCAATAGGGGTGCCATTGTGAGGAAATGGGAGGGACGGGGTGCTAGTTTCAAACACTACGCACAAATAAAGATTACATACATTTAGTTTATCACAATAAAAAAATGTGGAATAAAGAAACAGTAGGAGAAATAAATTAGAAGCAAGAAAAGATGATGAATATTACAAAAATGAGGTAGAAGTAGGAAAGTACAAAGAAAGAAAAAGGAAAAGAAAGAGGAAAAGGAATAGGGAAAGGGCATAATAAAGAAAAATAAGAAATGAAAACAAGAGGAGGATGAAACAAAAAGAAATTGTGATGTGAAATGAGAGGAGAGTAAAACACAAAGATGGGAGGATGAAGTATAATGAACTCAAAAGAAAGATTTGATAGAAACGATTTGAAATAAGGATGAAAAAATAAGACAACATATTTAATGAAAGAGTGGGAAAAAGTGATAGAAATTAAAGACAAGAGTCAAAGTAGGAGGAAAAAGAAGAAATGCAATAAAATCAGAATTAATGCATTAGGGATTTAATTTTTTTGCGAGGATGACATTACAGAAAATACACACAGACATCAAGTATGGAAGAGAGGAAATACAAGATCATCAGAGTTTCATTTCATATAAAATGTATTATTCCTTTCATGCAAAGTTTATACCAAAAATAAATGTATGCATTATTCGCTCAAGTAAATTTCATGGAATGAAGGTTAAATATTAAGCTATTGCAGAAATAATAATATGCAATTTAAGTATACAACTATACAGTGAAACAAAATAAATGATTGATAATGATGTAAATTAATATACTTGTTGCTACCATAATGAACAGATATACAATACTTTGCAGCAACAAATGAATACAAAAAAAAATAATGACAAAATATGTTGCTTCACACATTTACAATGTATGTATGATTGCAATGATTTATGAACCCATTATAATTTTAGGAAAGTTAATCATTGTTTTGAGATTTTATCTTTATCTCTATTAAGCATGACCTGTTTCATTGTGACTTAAAGCTTAAAAAATGAATGAAGAGTCACTATCACTATCAGGTGTACATTGAAAAGAGATATGAATAGAAATATTATATGCTACCATCACCAAATTAAAGTGTGCCTTAGTGTGAAGTGTATTTGATCAAAATGAAAATAAAAAAAATGTGCTTAATCAAAAGAAGAATAGACATACATTAGGAATAAAGAGGATTATATAAAAAGAAAAAAAAAAGAAATTGACTACGATAAAAGATATAATTCGTTCAAATGAATGTTCTCTGTAATTTTGCCATTTTTCAAGATCAAATTTATTTTGAATGCAACTTTCACTTTTCAGATGAGATGCAATTATTTCATTAATAAAATGAAAAAAAAGTGTATAAAAGAGGAAGATGGTGATGAAAATACCTCCTTGTTCCCCTCTATCATTTGTGACAGCACCCTCTGGGGCAGGCTCTGCTTCGTCCGTTGCCGCCGTGTTCATGGTGGGGGTGGGGGAAACAGGCAAAGGTGGGGACGTTGGCTGAGCAGAATCATCACGTTCTTCACTTGTTTCAATTTCCTGTTTAAAAGAATTAAAGACATTGTCACACATTAAGATTGTGTTGTTCAAAAAGTTCTTAATCAAGCTGTCTGGTATATGTTAATACATTCAGATTGGTGAAAAAAACACAAAGAATACAAAAAACAAGGAAGTCATACACGCACTACCAAGATATCTATGAAGGTGTGCCTATGTACAGTATGGACAGAAATAAAGTTACCAGTGTCCCATCTACTCCCATGAAATGCATGTGTTTTGCATAGGCTTTGGTGGGTAGGGAAACAGTAAACTTTATTTCTGTCCATACTGTAAGTCACATTTTTAATTTTAGTATTTTTTTATTTTGAAGCATACTATTTACACAGCTTACTTAATGTAATGTAGAGGACGAACGAGCCGTGAATCTCCTTCCAACTTCTTAACTAGCAGTAATCCATGTGATGTTGGATATTTTGGGTTTATAATCTAATGGACACAATATACAAATAATATTTTTTATTCAGGGACCCTTTAAGCTTACATGTATATACCTGACATATCACTTACCTCAATTTTCTCTGGTGCTGGCATAGGTGGTGGGCTATGCCTGTGTCTTTTGGGAGGTCCACCACAAAAATGAGATTGGATGACTTCTTCCAAAGTACTTACACAAACACACAGACAGACAGACATTCAGACATGTTCACCTACCTCAATCTTCTCTGGTGCTGGCATACATGTAGGTGGGGACACTTGGCCTGTGTCTCTTGACAGATCGACCACAAAATGAGATTAGATTACTTCTTCCAAAGTATTTTCCTATTGTATTTGTTGCTTCTTCTTGTTTAATGAATGAATGAGGAAAACAAATAAATGTAAAAATGTAAATGTAAATGTAGACAAATAAACAGACACACAGACATACAGACATGTTCACCTACCTCAATCTTCTCTGATGCTGGAATAGGTGGTGGGCTAGGCCTGTGTCTCTTGGAAGGTCTGCCACAAAAATGACACTGGATAGCATCCTCCAAAGTATTAACACAAACACACAAACAGACAGACAGACATGTTCACCTACCTCAATTTTCTCTGGGACTGGAATAGGTGGGGGGCTAGGCCTGTTTCTCTTTGGAGGTCCACCACACAAATGAATTTGGATAACTTCTTCCAAAGTACTCACACAAACACACAGAAAGACAGACATACAGACATACAAACAAGTTCACTTACCTCAATCTTCTCTGGAGCGGGAAGAGGTGGTGGGCTAGGCCTGTGTCTTTTGGGAGGTCCACCACAAAAATGAGATTGGATGACTTCTTCCAAAGTATTCCTGAACCATGATTGATCTGTACAAAACAAATAATATGATTGATAAAACAGAAGAGGAAAAGTTTCTTTGAAGCCCCACTATCGTTATGAAACTTACATCAAAACCTATCATAATTTTTTGGAGATGTTTTTTTTTTAATTTTTGTTCTTTTTTATTCTATGACCGATTGCAAAGAAAAATATAATGCAGAGTACATTGCATATACATATATCCCACTCAAAGCAGAAATAAAATGATGTCTCCGGCACCACCTTATAGTGGGGGAGTCATAAAGAACATTCGTCACCAAATTTATCAATTCTGTCTCTGTAATCATTAGTCATCTGGCAAAGGAAATTTTCATAAGCATTCTTTTTTTTAATTTCATGTATCGATCCTTTTGTTTGTTAACTCTCAATCGGATTTTTGGAGAAAAGTTTTGGGTGATTTTGGTGATGCCTCTTACCATCCATGGACACAATCCTGTCATAGAACGTCCTACAAGCCTCATGGCACCATAGCCTAATCACAGTCCGCATCATTGGAGGTGGTCCCTCTTTTTGGAGCTTTTCGGTTCTTCCTCTTCTGCTCCTGTTTGTTCCTGGACACATACAAACAGACGAAGAGAAAAAAAGTATATTTGTGATTAGCACTTAGTTGATGAAGCCTAATAGCACCATAATCTGATCACAGTCCTCATCATTGGTGGTGGTCCCTATTTCTGGAGCTTCTCAGTTCTTCCTCTCCTGCTCATGTTTGTTTCTGGACACACCTACACACACATAAAGACAGACAAAAAGATAAGAACAAACATATTTGTGATTAGCATTTTATTTGAGATTATTACTTTATTACTTAAGCCTAATAGCACCACAATCTTATCACAGCCCGCATCATTGGTGGAGGTCCTTCCTTCTGAAGAAAGAAGAAAAAATAGTGATTTGCGATGAGCATTTTTTGGTTAAGTAAATCAAAAGTTTGGACAAGAAATCGAAAGTTGATGTACATGCATGGTAACAAATATTGATGGAGGTCTGCCATTCCTAAGCTTCTCTGTTCCTCCTCTCCTGCTCCTGTTTGTTCCTGGACACACACACACAACGAGGAAAAATAGAGATGTTTGTAATTAGCTTTTGCAGGTTTATTACATGAAAAAAAGTTTGGTCAAGATATCAAAACTAGAAGATAGAATTGGTGGAGGTCCTCCATTCTTGCTTTTGAGTTCTTCCTCTCCTGCCCCCTGTTTCTTTTTTCATGGACACACAGACTGACATAACAAAACAAGACAATTTGATATAAGCAAATTGTACCATTAATCATTAGACTTTTCATCAATATATATCATATTTAGAAGGTTATGAAGGGGTAGGATGAAGGAAATAAAAATGGAAGAGGAAACTAAATTTAAAGTAAGTAAAGGAAAAAAACTGAAAAGATCCAGAGGAATAAAAAAAAAAAGCAAAGAATAAATATATTACAAACAAAATGAGGATGAAATTAAACAAGATAAATACAAAGTGGAACATCAAAAGGAAAAGGAAAAGAAAAAAAGGCAGAGAAAAGAGAAGAAAAGAAGAAAAGAAGAAGGGAGGAGGGAGAAGAGAAGAAGGGAGAAGGGAGAAGAGAAGAAGGGAGAAGGGAGAAGAGAAGAAGGGAGAAGGGAAGAGAAGAAGGAAGAAGGGAGAAGGGAGAAGGGAGAAGCGAGAAGGGAGTAGAGAGAAGAAGGAAGAGAGAAGAAAGACGAGAGAAGAGGGAAAAGAAAATAGTAAAAGTAAAAGAAAAGAAGAAAGAGAAAACAGAAAAATAAAATAAAGTGAATGAAACATTGAGGGGAAAATAATAGCAAAAGTAACAAAGAGAAATCAGAAAGAGAAAAGGAAATAGAAATAGGGAAAGAAATACATATAAAAAGAGAAATAGAAATGCAAATTTGAAGAAAAAAAGGCAAAAGAGAGAGAGCAACTGGGAATATATAAGAAAGAGCAAATGCAAGGGTATGAGAAAGAATTGTTTTCATTTCAAAAGTAAGGGTTTACAATCATGTAAAATAGTATATTAGATGACATCATATTTGCACAAAGTTAAATATATGAGTAAAAACAAGAGAAGAATTCAATGCAAATTAAACAATGCAAATTAACAAATCTAAAGCACAAAAGTGGGAAAGAAATGGAAGGAAGGGGAAAGAAGAAAGAGGAACAGAAAAAGAGAAGAATAAACAAGAAAGGGAAGAAGAAATGGCCAGAAATTAGAGGGAAAAGAAAGAAGAGAAAGACGAATGATATGGATAGGAAATGGAAAAGGAAAAAGAAAAAGAAGAGAGAAAGAGAAAGAGAGAAAGTGAAAGAGAAAAAGAGAGACAAAGAGAGAAATCAAACAGAAAGATAATGAAAGAGAAGACTAAAGAGAATGAGAAAGAGAAAGAGAAAGGGAAAGGGAGAGAGACGGGGAGAAAGAGAGCAAGAGCAAGAGCGAGAAAAAGAGAAAGAGAGCAAGAGCAAGTGCAAGAAAAAGAGAAAGAGATAGAGAAAGCAGAAATGGGAAAGAATACAAAGAATAAAATGGGGTAAAGAAAAGTAGAAAGAGAAAGATAAAGAGGAGAAAGTGATGTAGAAAGAGGAAAATGATAAATAAATAGAAGAATGAACTAAGGACGGATGGGGTAAATAGAAAATAAAAAAAATCTGAGAAAACAAAAAGTGAAGAAGTTTAAATGAAGTGAATATTTGAACATTTCATCATCCATTATATCTTAATAACTAGAAGGTTCAAATATAGCATCCTTCATACCAACACAAATTTATTGAAGTTCCAATCAATCAACAAACCCCCCNCAAAACCTACCTGAGCTTTGCAATGGGTGAGCACCCAAGCATATTATCAGCTCACCCATGCTCAATGCATAGCGCTGCCACAGCAATTCAATGCACTCAAATAAAGGGAACCTATATAAGTATGCCATCATAAAGCTATTCCACTGGGATTTCTAAAAGCTATTATACCCAGTCTCGACTTCTCTATTGTAGTGAGGGCAAGCCCACATGTTTATGCATGGATCTATACCACTATTTGTCTGTTTGGACTATTATTTGCTCGAGCCAGTGTAGGGAGAGGAGTGTTTAGTACAATCCCTGCATATTGTAGGTTGTGCTTGGAGTTGTTATTGCCTGTTTTGAGGACTATAATATACTTTGGAACATATGGCAGACTGGTAAGGATATGGTGGTTGGTGGTGGTGGTGGATGCAGTGGCAGGGAAGAGCCAGGGTGGGAAACTCCCAATAAGTGGAAGTGGTTTAGATTTTACTTAAATGTAGCAATTAGTTGTGAAGGGGGAAGTCTGATAGGGCCTATATTAGTTAAACCAAGGACACTTTCATTTACAAATTGGTATGATCATTAATTATAGTCTTATGGTCTGGTTTGATTGGTAATCATGGGAACATGCTGGATGGTAACGTGAATACATAAGCACCCCCTCACCTAAAATAACATTATAGATTGGCATAATGAGATTACTAAAAAACAAATAGGTTAGGTATGTTTGATTTGTTATATACAGTCAAACCTGTCTATAGTGGCCACTGTCTATTGCGACCACCTGTCTATAGTGGCCACTTAAGTTGACTCCCTCCAGGTGAAAATGCATGTTACAGAACCTGTCTATAAAGGCCGCCTGTATACAGTGGCCACTTTTTCTGTTTCCCTTGGAGTGGCCTCTATAGACAGGTTTGACTGTATATATACAGTTCTTTGGCCCCTTTTTTACCCCCTACCTTCTCATTCAGTGAGTTAGTAGCTCCTCCTTCTTCACAAAGACACCCTTCTTTTAAAAAAGCCCTCTTTTTACATAAATCCTTTTTGCAAAATAAGGCATCTTTATATTTTTCCAGGTTTGCCATCTTGATTTTTATATTGGTAGCCCCCCCCCCCCCCCCCCCAAAAAAAAGGATAGAGTTCATGGGTCTGGTAGGTTGTGTCAATTAAACTTTTTATGCCTTATATATAGGAATCATTTAGCATCAAACCCTGGACACTTTTTCCATCAAATACAACTTCAGGGTGGCAAGCTATTATACTCAAACAATAGCTTACCACCAACAAGATTTGACAAAAGTATCTAGCTTCACTGCAAAATAGAACCTGAAAAGTAATTTCCAGATGTTGTACTTTGTTCTGAGTTTTGTAGTGATAACAGGTGATCAAATAATTCTTCAACATTCTTCCAAATCTCTTTGATCATTCTCCATTAATTTACATGAAGCCACCTGGCAGCAAAAGTATTCTCTTTTCAGCTTGAGGCCCGTTTGGGGGGCAATTCAAAACATCTTCAATAAATTCACAGCTTTCGTAAATATCCAAGTGATGGGATGTCTTTACGATATTTGTTGAGGTTATTTAGATCGATAAATGAAAATGCGGGACAAAAAAGCAAAATAATTTCAATTGGATCAGTATCTATTTCTGTTTCTCAATAGAGCTTTTGGACCATGAAATCAACAACCATTTACTTAGAATTCTTAACAAAAAACATTCTCAAGTACAGGAATATGAATTAATTGCTTCAGCCATACACAGTATATATTCTTATGGGGTTATGTTTACTATGTAATATGATCCAAAATATTTGACCTTTGATATCACTTTTGTATGACCTCTCACAGCCAGACTAACAGACAAAATTCACTAAGAGAGGCACTTGAATCTTGAGCGCTGCACTTCAAATTAAAACGGTTGTCATGTGTTGCTTAGAAACTGAGGGGGGCTGGGTGCGCAGATCCCCCCCCCCCCCCCCCCCCCTCTTTCTAATTATTATTTTTTTAATTTTACCTACTGTCAATGTGGATTCATTATATTAAATGCAAAGTATCCCTCAAATCAGTCTTGCCCCAGAACATATTTCTTCTAGAGATGAATGGATCTAGTCTCATTTTCATCCTCATGCTACATGTATTACAGACAACCTTCAATAAGGGCTTTAAAAATTGTTTGAAAGCCCACAAATGCCTTATTTATACAGTTCCATAGGTTGGTAGAAAAAGGGGTTTTGGTAATTTTTTTTTCATTTCTAGAACAGATTTCATGTAGAAAATAACACTTACATGTAGAAATGAGAGTAAAAAATAAAATAATGATATTTATTTTAAAAAAATAATACTAAAATGTCTTAAAATGACATTTCAGGATTTATTTTACATGATTACCTATAATTTTAATAAAAATTACTTTCCAAGTTATTTTTCTCAGGTTGTCTCTCATAAAATTTACTGTGATTTTTTTTTTCAGATTTATTCAGACCCAATTGCAGAGGGTCAGTCAGTTGAGGGCATACAAACAATTCTTTTTTTTTGGGGGGGGGGGAGCCTTATGAATTTTCCCTTGGCAACAAGGCATGCCTTGGCTAATGATTGCAAATGCAGGAAGGACACAGATGATATAAAAGAGGTCACATTTAGTCATTGAATACCACTAAAATGATAGTCTGGCTTCACTGAAAAGTATTATTTTCCTTGTTATTTTTGCTATGGTACTAATACTTTTATTGATGGATAGGCTTATATAAAGCCTAAATAAAGGCATTTTTAGAAGGTACTGTTAAAAACTTGCAATCAATTGCAAATGAACTGCAAATCAGTTGGATAGAAGAAAAGAAAATTCTATGCTCATATCAAAATCTTTTTAGCACAAGCAGACATATTGAAATGATCTAATGGCAAACAAATACCAGATGATATCTAATGTACATCATCACCCTGAATTGCAAACATTACAACTTTGTGTTGACACTCTAAACAAAGTGAATACTCTAAGATATCATCAAATGCAGATAACATTCAGGGCATTATAATATGTTGACTTTAAAGCCCAAGTACAGTTTTGGTAAAAGCGAATATTTTTATTGCCAGAATTTGTCTTCAAATCTATATGAAATGAAATATATAGTATCATAAACATATTGCACGAAAGATTGTGCGAAAAATGAACGACTTTGGCAAAAGCTATAACCTAAAATGTGCAAATTTTCTTTCTTGATAAAGGAAAGAATTGGATGAAAGTTTCAGAATTTAATTGATTGTTGTGTACATATCTCTTAATCATTCTATTGTCAAATCTCGGAAATAACTTTGTATACGCTCGATAATGAGCAAACTAATGCTATAACCAAGAGAGGACGCTAAACATGATTTAACGGTCAAATTCAAATTTTCAAAAGAATCAGTTTGTAAAAGCACATGCTATGGTCTCAAAATGTGTTAAGAATTACATGTCATGATAAACATCCCCAAAATTCATATTTCTTCATCTTTACCAAAACTATACTTGGGCTTTAAATAGATCCATGCTCAACATACAGCAACAGAGATGTTAACTGTTCCGAAATATGCATGGCTTCAAAATTAAAATGCCAACACTGCAACAGCTGAACCAAGGGTATAGAAACATGACAAAATGATAATTCTGTAGAGCTGTCCTTTACTTGTGATGAAAGTCTTGAATTCATATGTACAATAAATACAGTCTAACCTTTTTATAACGAGGTTGTTGGGACCAGAGAAATTACCTCTTTATATTGAAACCTTGTTATATCAGGGCCAAAATATCATAAAAATAATAACAGATGGGACCAGGAAAATTACCTTGTTATAAAGAGAGCTTGTTATACCAGTGCACTTTATAACAAGGTTTGACTGTATACCTCATATTCTGGAACAGTTGGTATATCTGCCGGAGTATAATACAGGTGAATGCTTTTGTACAAAATTTATAAAGGGGACATGGTCATGAAATAGCTATTTCATCAGGAGGGGAGGGGATCCACCAACAGAAGCATAATTTTCAATGCAAATTAATAGAATATATATAAAGTTTAAAATCTTTTATATCTTTTTATCTTTTATATTTACTGTTAAAGAAAATATTTAGCGTACATAAAATTTTATGGAATTCACTAAATTTCAAGAACTTTTTTTACGTTAACAAGTTGTTATTTTCACTATTTTGTAATATTATTGTACACAAGTCTATGGACATTATAATGAGTAAAAATTTTAGGGAGTTGATGGTCGCAAAAATTATGAAAATTTAACCCTGACAGGAAAAATGTCAGCTTTTACAGTCGTTTGTGTTTAGCTCTTAAAATACAGACCATGAACCTACCAATATCTGTTTTCAATTTGCAGTTTCTTTCTTTTTTCTAATTATTTAAACTTTCTTGCTTAAAGGCCCATTGTCAAACAAGCATAGTTTCGATAAAATGAATTTAAAATGTCTTTATACAGGTAACTTTAAAAGTTTAAAATAAAAGTCGAATCTGTTGGGACCAGACAAATATCTTTGACTTAGAAGATAATAACACTGGTTTTGTATGATTTTTTTTCAGAAAATCACGTCGACTTAGGCAATTATTTGACTTAGACAAGTTTGACTAAGGAAGAGTTGACTGTACAAAGCTATACAACTGACTTGCAAAATCGTATTTAGAGTTTCAGACACATAAAATTACATCCTATTCTTGCGTTTGAAATTGATAACCCAGTCTTTCTGTTGAAATATGATCTACACCATCTGAATGTACATTCATATCACTTCCACTCCATAGTCTGCAATGAAGTACTATTAAAATAACTGCAGTGTACACGAAATTGTACCAGCAATATTTCTACCCTAGATCATTCACTGTCATATTTCTATATATGATACTCATTCGCAGAAAACAATAATTCAGGATGAGAAAATTTCATCAAAGTAAATGTATACAGTCAGTGTTAGCTACTTAATAAGATTACTTTCTAATCTATGAAGGAAATTTTTTTTCTGGCACAATATAATCTGTTTGGGACTCTATGCAGACTATTGCTTCAATGTTTTGGCCCCAAGTTTTATCATGAGACTTTCCGATGTCATTATGATAAAGTGCAGTTTGTAAGGAGTATATTCTACAGAGTAAGTCCAAAAAAAGCACTCTGTATATGTTACATAGAATATGTCAACCTTACAAAAGAAATTCAAGCATTGAAATTATAAGACTATAAACATTCTAAGTAAATAACCATTCTGTTTAAACCAACTAGAATATAAAATGTCAATAAAGTACGTATTTCAGAGTGATGTCACAAATGGTCATTTCTCATATCAAGATATCTGGTTCAGCTTTCCTCATTTTAATCAACAATGCAGTAGTGATCCAATAAGGTTGACATCTCTTTAATTTTTCAGAAAATAATACTTGATCTTTTTATTTATCTTTTGTAATTTTGCAGATGATCTAATAACCTGGTCACCATGGCAGACCTGTTCTACAAGTAATGGCTCACTGTAAGAATGGACTCAATAACAAAGTTTCACCAAAGGAACAGTTCTTCTCCAAGAGTGACAGAAACAACAACAGCCACATAGAGGAGTTCCGCAACAGGCACCTGGTTTGCACCGGGTGCAATCAGCGCTTTGAGACCTCCATCTACACCCCTACGCAGCTTCCCTGCCTGCACTCTATCTGCCCTAGGTGCTTTGAAGCGTCAACATCTGAAGACAACGGAACTGAAAGAACCGTCTGTCCATTCTGCAAGCAGTGTGTGCCATCTGAGGAAGGCGTCTTGACAGCAGAATCAATTTCACCAGACTTTCATACTGATTATTTGGCCGAGTATCTTGGACACACAGAGGGGATTGTTAAGCTCTGCGAGGGTTGTGAGGGTGTGACGAAGATCGCGACTGCTTGTTGCTCCAACTGCGTCCGGTTCTTGTGCAAGGAGTGTCTCATCAGGCACCAGTACACTGTAGGATACACCAATCAGCATTTCCACGAAGTGAACGATCTAACCTCGAGAGACTGGGCTGTACTGTCACGACAACAAGGCTTTTGTGTGGTCCATCAAAGTCAAGCATTGACTCTTTACTGTTCAGGTGAGAGTTGTAACCTTCCAGTCTGCCTATCCTGTTACAGAAGCGATCACACATCTGAAGGACATAACATCGCTGATTTGTCTTCAGTGGTGGACCAACTCAAGGCTGAACTTCAGGAGCTGATCATCATGAGTGAGGCTCAGACGCAACTGCTTGAGAAACTGTTGCAGAACATTGATCTGGTGACGCAAAAGCTTACAATCAATGCTGAGCAAGCAACCAACCAGATCAAGGCTGTCTTCAGCAGATGCCACAAAGTTCTGCAACAGAGAGAGGAAGCTCTGCTAACTGCTGTCACAAATGCACATCAACAGATGCAGCAGGGACTGAAACAGCAGAAGGATGACACCAAGACAATGCTCTCCCACATTGCAGTCATGACCGACTGTGCCAACACCAACAATAACCTGAACAGTAAGATATCAGTGGCCAGGGTGCAGAAGAAACTGGAAGGATTCTTCAAGGAAGTTGCCAGTGGTGTGTTCTATCCCCTCCCGCTGGCCAACAGTTGCATTGACTTTACGTACAAACACAATGAAGCCCTGACATACTTTGATTATGCAGTAAAGGACCTTGGTAAGGTAGTTAGTGGTGATGAAGTGCCTTTCCTGACTGTTGTTGATCCTAAGGAGTCCTTTGTCAACCAGGAAAGCACTGTGAAACTAGAAATGACCAACCTGCAAGGAGATGCTAGCACCCATGGAGGAGCAATCGTTTCCGCGAAAATGACAACCCCTACCAATGAAAACCTTGAGTGTACAGTAGTTGACAAACAGGATGGTACGTAAGTGATCCGATACGTTCCAACAGATCCTGGTGATCATGAACTGAGTGTTGAGGTTTGCCATGAGCCGATTCGTGAGGAACCGATTAAGATCCCAGTATATGCTCTTTGCACGGAAATCAAAGGTGAGAACACAGATGAGGAGTGTATGGTTGAGATCTATGCAAGTGACTGCCATGGGAAGCGTCAAGTACTGTCCAAAGACCTCAAGTTTTCAGCGGATGTTCTTGATCCCCAGCATGATCAGCTAAAAACACACATCTACTATTATCCGTATGGCTACCATGGTATTGTTTTCTGTCCAAAGAGTATTGGCGAGCACAAATTAACAATAAACCTGAACAATGTACCACTCAAGTGCTCGCCAATCGCAGTGCAAATTCATAAGGTCATCTCCTGTCAGTTGGACAAGAAATCTTTCTTCCTGGAGAATATATCTGGGATGACCGTCACGTACATGGGTAAGATCTTCCTTGCAGACACCATCCAGAATGAAAGAGTTCTAGGCTTCAATGGACATGGTGAATGCTTTACCAAGATCAAGACGCCATACAAGGGTGATGCCTTGATCACAAAGGACAGGAAGGAGAACCTTGCCTTGCTGTTCCCCTATCGACAAGTCATGGTCTTCTACACGCAGAAAGGTAAACAGGTGCGCTACTTTGACACGCCACAGGTAATCAACCCTGTGTCCATTGCAGTCACGTCTGCTGACGAGACACTCATCCTGGAGTGCCTCAGCAGTTCTCTCCTGGTGTACAACTCTGCAGGACTCCTGCAAACTTCCATAGGTGGGGCCAATCATGCCCTTAGTCTTGGATACCCTGTCTCCATGAGCCTGGATGCCAAAGACAACATCTACATCAGCAACAAGAAGGGTGGCTCCATCCTGAACCTCACATGGAAGGGCGACTTCAAGCGGAACATTAAACTTCCCGAAACCTTCAACCAGATCGGCTCCGTTGACTGCACTCCTGACGGCTACATTCTAATCCATGAGGAGAAACTCTCGCAGATCGTCTATGTGGTCAGTCGCAGGAGTGGCAACGTCCTCCGAACTGTCGACGTTCATGGCATTGTTGGTTTCCTTGAACATCTTGGAGTGACCCCTGATGGTTGCTTCATCAAGCTTGACCGAAAGAAAGGCTGACTGAGGAAATATCGGTATGCGTACTACTCTTCCAAAAGTAAAATCTACCCTGCTGTACCTTTCCCTCCTGCTGCTAATCAAGATGAATTTGAGGTGGTTGGATAGTATGACATGGAAATACCATATCGCAAAAATGTCAACCTTGTGGATTATGCATGGGGATAGAAATTCAAATCTTAATCACTGAATGACTGAACAAAACATTTTCTCATGAAAGCATAAATTGCTATCATGCTTTCCCTCAAGAAAAAATATTTGTTTCTGTAAGTTTAATGATTCGCATTGTATTTTCTAATTTCATGCATATTTGAGAAGGTTGGAAACTATAGCATATTAGGCCCTCATGTAGAGATGCCAACTATCAAAAAATATGCGCGACTTTTCATATGAATTCAAGGTATTACAAGTGCAAGGCTGAGAGTATGTTTATTATTGTCATGTTCAGCTGTTGCATTATTCATATTTTTATTTTGACCTCATGCATAGTCTGGAATGGTTGGCATCTGTGTGTATGGTCAAGGAGCAATAAAAAGACACATTTGGGTTGTATTTAGTGTGCACTCATATAGATCAATTACAAATGGTGTGCAAATTTGACCAAAAAATATTTTGTTATATTTGGGGGTTCCTTTCCCAATACTTCCCTATGGACATTTTGTATTAGAATAGTAAAGAACTTTGGGTCATTCTTTTTCAGACTGCAGAGATTAGGCATACTGTAAAACATTTTCAAGATGTAAAATTTTCACCCCCCAAAAAGCAATTGATTAAATAATAGTTTATAGAATGTATTTGCATAAACTGCATATATTCATTAAGAATATAAATTTGTAAATTCATTCATCACCCACCTGCACAATAAAACAGAAATATATAATTATTCAACATAGAAATACAGCAATTTTTGCAAAATGTTTATGATTAAAGTGGAATTATAATACAATTTGTGATTTAAATTGAATGCTAACACAATTTGTGAAGATTAGATGTCTTGGAAAATTGATGGTTTTACAATATTTGAATTGCAAAAAAAATACATTTGTTTTATTTATCATGTACATGTATATTATATGAGATGTAGAACTTGCTGAAAGCATTATTTATTTTCAGTATTCCAGCCACAACAATATAATTTGTGCAATCTATATTCCGTTGTACTTGGGTACTAAAATGCCCATGAATTATACAGTAATGACCTTTTCTTCGGAAATTTTGCTACACTCATGCAAACACATGTACATGTATATAGTGAAAGTTTTTAGTAAGTTTTGTTCAATATTTGGGAAAAGTTTTCCATTGGTGGCAGTACTCAGGAATGAGGGAAAACATTTTTTAAGTCGTCAGAAAGGGCAAGTGATATTCTTTAAACATTATTTTGAGTATTTGAATGTTTCTGCATGACCATGCTCGGGTGCAAAGGAAAACAAATTTTGCATGGTGAGGAAATATTTATAGTATTTTTGTTTTAAAACTTACTGTACACAGATAGTAAAGGACTTCCAGAAAGTGTTTAATATTATGTACAAGACACATGCAAACACATGTGTATATCATGAACATTTTTGTGTAAGTTTTGTTTAATATTTGGAAAAGTATCCCATTGGTGCCAGTACTCAGGAAAATGGGAAAATTATGTCTTAAAAAGGGCTATTTTTTAAAAATTATTTTCAGTATCAAAATATTTCTTTATGACCATAATTTGGTAAAAAGGAACAAATTTTGCATTGTGGGCAAACATAGTAATTTTGTTAGCTAAATGTACAAGTATAGTAAAAGACTTCCAGAAAATGTTAAATATTATGTGAAAGACACATGTATGCAAACAAAGGTGTATAGAATGAAAGTTTTTGTGTAAGTTTTGTTTAATGAGTGGAAAAGTCTTCCACTGGTGCCAATACCCAGGAAAGCGTGAAAAAAATTAATTAAAAAAAAGGGATGGTGACTTTCTTTTAAAATTATTTTGAGTTTTAAAATCTTTCTAAATGACCATGTTCTGGTGCAAAATAAAAAACAAATTTTGAATGATGAGAAAACATTATTTTTATTAGCTAAATTACCAACTGGTGCTAGTAGTTAATAGAATGTTTCATGATATTTCTCGAAAATTGTGTTGTGAAGGTTTGCAAACCAGCTTAAAGCTGCCACTGTATCAAAAGTAATTGTAGACAATATATTTGGTTCATATATTACAAATATAGATGCGAGATTGTTTAATTAGATGTAGTTAAATGCGAAACGCGAGACAGTGTATTAACTTTATTTGCACGTTTTACAAGGACACTTCTGTAAAGGTTTCAATACTTCATGAAAAAAAAAGATTAACTGTTCTTAATACTAACTTTTTGTTACCAAATATATGCAAATTGATGAATATTGGAGGACACCTAAATTGTATATTTTTATTTCATTTCTTTAATTTTGTTACAAAGGAAATAACATTGAAATGAATAAAATTCATGCAATTGTACAGACTGTTTCCAATATTGCTTTTAAAGGTATACATGTGGCATGCAAAAGAAATATCAAAGTTCCTGTCATCAATTTCACTTCTATATTGTGTATCAAAATTCAATTACACTCAGGAGGTGCATTTTCTAATGCAGTTAATGGACATTTGACTCTCCTTAGAATTAGATGAGTTTGAGAATTGTTGTATCCTAATTATCTATTGGGTTGTAGTTAGTCTGATATGAAATAAAATAAGGTAGTGTAAGGGTTACAACAAAATGTTGAATGATATCGTTCTTCCTCTTTGATATCTCCAAAATAAAAATCCCAAAATAACTATCCTCTATCCATAGAATGTGCTGTATGACAAGTGTGCCATGATCGTTTTTCCCCTAAAGCCCTGGTCACATAGGACCCCGGAAGCAACACGATTCACCCCGACTCTTTGTTAATTCACAGTTAACTGCCTCAGAACAAAGAGTCGGGGTGAATCGTGTTGCTTCCGGGGTCCTATGTGACCAGGGCTTTAGATAAGGGAGGTCTTTAGGAATGATTTTCATTATGGGATGTAAAAGTATTGCAAACCATGCACTGTAGAAATAATCTAGATTATAAGATTCATTATCTCCTAAGTTGTTAAAACTCAGTTGATTGACCTGATCTCTCAATATCGAGTCTGAAAACAGACACAATTCTCGCTATCACGAATATGCATAAAGTACTCGGATACATCGATTATACTGTAGTTACGATGTGGGGCAGCTACACTGTAGGGAGCCAATTGATTTCTGGACAATCTGATTTCTGTAAGATAAAGCTTCATCTTGACTTTCATAGTTGTTTCTTTCTTATCTCGATCTAGTGCGAATATTCTTCAACCTTTAATCGTTTTCTGTACTCTTACTAATCCCGATTATCGATCTTTGTTGCGAAGAGGCCATGAACCGGAAGTGATAGGGTCCCAAAATGGCCAAAAAAAAAATTCCTGGAGGTAAAGCCACATCCAGGTACTTTGTCGTATTGACAATAAAGAGAATTGTAACACACTCAAGTGGAGTATACAGTAATTTCATTACGTTCTGATTTAGATTTGAAATACTTCAACTGGTCATCCATGGTTCCAGATTAGGCATTTCCATTTGTCCATCAGGGCTTTAGCTTTAATAGTTGAATTAATGCATTCTATTATCTAAACGTTGCTGTTCTTGCAGAACTTTTTTTAATCTTGTGGTGGTATAATTGATTCAATCTGCAGGCGAGACCAAGAAAAATTTGCTGCTCATATAGTCATGGCTGAAGTATTTATTATTACCCCAAAGTTTATTGAATATATAGACAGGAATTCATGTGTACAATTGGAAAAATATCTTCTTGCTGGTAACATTTTTCTTTCTTCTAAGACGTTCCTTACCATATACAGAATCAACCTTGCGTAAGTTGAATCAGTTGATAAATTCATAAATAAGTTCAAAAATTTTATTTATGAGTCTGGGTAAAAAGAAAAAAATATAAAAAGAAGGGGACTTGAAAAAATCTTTGACTTAGACTTTTATTCGACTTATGCAAGGATGACTCTGTACTTGTCTTCCTCTACTTGTGCTCTTTGTATGACATGTTTTGACGTATGCATTTATATTGACTTTGAATTTATAAAACAAATTATTTGTATTTCTTTGGAATCTGTTGTACAATACATTTTCTTTCATTGGTATGCCATTATATTAGTGTAGAAATATTTGTGTGATATCAAACCGGGCAGCACTTCACAAAGATAAGAAAGAGTTTAAGAATGACTGGTATCAGTTAGTGTAATTAACGATTGATATCATTCTGGGCAAGAACTGATACCAGGCGTTCTTAAAGTTTTTTGTAACTTGGTGAAACACTGCCCAGTTTGACACATTGTTGCTTTCTGTCACTTTTTTACAGTATTAATACACATATGAATGTGCGTCATAAAGAAAGGACATTTTCGCAAGGCCAAGACTGCAAAAATCCTGAAAATAAAACCATCATGAAAAATTTAAGCTAACAGTATTCTGACAACTGCTAGTTTCAACACTTTCACATGGTGGGAGAATAATGTGTGTTTTAAAACTTTTATACTCAAAGCATTGGGAATAAAAACAATTGACCACCTTCGGAATAAACTTCCAAATTGTCCATCTTGCTTCATAAAAGCCGCTCTTCTTCGGCTTTTGAATCAGACCGAAAAAAATGGACCTTGAAGTATGAGGCACTACTGGCAAGTCTATTCCAATTTTTACCCATAAATTTCATTCTCTGCAAAGTTTTTATCTACTGTACATGTACAGTGTATGCGAAGTAAGCTTCTTTGCATTACAAACAGCTTACTATCTATCATTTGCACACAGGAGAATTTCATGAAAAGCCTATTAGCTTAATCAGCTTTAGATACCAATGACATATCCACCCATGTTGAAGCATGTCATTCTGCCATGTCTGCAATATATTTTTTTAAAACACTACTGAAAAGTGGCCTCTTACCTTGGCAATTTCATGAAATGTGTCATTTCCATTATACTAACAGTGACGCATAACTTAACGACCATTCAATTAAGTTTCTTAAAATGTGATTGTGAGGTAACAGATGATATCTGTTTTCGTGTATTCAATTTCCAGGAACTTCATAGAACTGTTGTCAAGATGTGCACAGCTGAAGTGTAACGAACATGACACTTTGTTTGTATCATATTCAAAGATTAAACATTAAACTAGACTACTCACACAAAGTTAGGAATCACTTTGTAATTGTATCAGGTCGCTATGAGCATCTGGGATGTAACAGGCATGACAATTTTCTTGGAACTGAGCATATTCAAAGTTTCAACCTCAAACTACACAAATCACTAAAAGTTAGGGATCACTTTGTAATTGTGTCATGCCATTATGGACACAAATTTCAGGATGTGTAGGGAAACAGGAGATATCATTCACTAACTTCGATTACTCATGTGTGGAAATTAATAAATAATGATAGTGTGCTTGAAATACAAATGCCCATATACAAGTGGTCCCTATCTTTATTTGATATATAGCTATCACAAAAATAAGTCAATAATTTTCGTATTTTCAGAACTACTTTATCTCCACATACCAGAAGAATAATTATTGAGAAAAGCAATGTTTGATTAAAATCATACATATTTCCTTGATATTTCTTCATATAACCAACATATGCTTGTGTATCATTGCTATGTAGATACCAAGTGGAACCACCCAAACAGCAGATGACCTTTAAGTCTTTTTAAGACCTAAATTTACACAATTATTCCTTTGTCATCATGCATTTCCCTCTGAAAACATATGGCATAATTCAAGTCTTGAGCAACCAGTGAACTCTATAATTCTCTAAGCATTTTGTCTGTCATAACAGAATCATGAATATCATTGCAGTCCTTTCTGAAGTGAGTTGTCAAGACTTTGTGCACCAGAGTGGACAGAGGAAGGAGAAGAGCCCTTTGTAGTGATCCATTCATAAGTGGTTTATCACAGGATTAAAATGTACCTAGTTACCACACAAAACTCTTTCCACAGGTAGTTCTATTGATATATTTCTCAGAATAGAAAAAGGAGGATAATACCATAATCACATAATCACTATGACATTTCTCTTGCACTATGGGGGTTTTGTCCCCTATTTTCAATATTTTGTTTTTCAATATTACTGTATAACTATTGACTGAAATTAGTATGGGACTTTATTTTCGCTCATTTCCCCACCATGAATTCAAAAAAATGTTCACTCAGAAGAATGCCGATAGACTTGTGGGCACTGATCTTTCAAAACATGAAAATAACCACTAATTCAGTGATTTTGCTGAAATCGATGTACAGTACCGCATTTTAAAATATTGGCATTTATAGTGTTTCATGTGAAAGTAAATCCCATTTTGTGGATAACTATATAAGTGTTACCTCATTTTCCTGGTTTGATTTTGTTTTCATTCTGTTTTTATTTTCAAATGCCCCAAAAAAAATGATTCATGCATTTGTAGTTATTGACAAATGATAATACTTATCATTCTCTCTCTCACCTAAACACAACACACACACACACACATGTACATGCAAAGAAAAACAATCAATTGAAACTTGCTAATTACTTAATTAAGATATAAACAACAACAATTGATTTTAAAAATCCTAAATACTAAAGAGAATGAAATAGAACCTCACCTTTAGCTTGTGACCTTTGACCTCCTCCGCCCCTCCGTCTGCCCTTTGACCTTCCCGACCTATTGGCCATGAGGAACATCCCCTGGATGATACGGTTGACGTCATGCAGAGAGAAGACGTAGTGAGGGTTGACGGGTGTGGTCATCAGCTGGCGTTTCATTAGGGAGTATAGGGAGATTGTGGCCTTCACAATTGCCTGAAATAAAAAGGAAAATGGTTTTAAAAAGTGAATAGCAGTTTTCAGCATGCAACAGGTTCAGTCAAATAATCACCCAAGATCATAACAAGTCTTCAGCCCTAATAAGTCTAATCTTCTCACAGACTCAACATTCAATATTCCCATCAGCTTGAATTTAGGAAATGCTGATTTAATGATACTTCTTCATGATATGTCTTGTTTTATCTAGAGATAAAAGTATGAAAAATCATTTCGCATTCATCAAAACTATGCTCGGCTCATAATTTTCACAATAATCCTCAACTGCGACAGCTCATGTAGATTGTTTCATTGTTACTGCTATTGTTCATTGTAATGTATTTAATATTTGATGTACAGCGCCATGAGCGTCATTGATGACGGACCTGTGCGCTTCAAAAAGAAACCACCATTATTATAATGATGGTTAAGAGAATATGCAGGAAACTCCTCCAACCAGCTCTGAAGACACCCAGCATGCCACAGCTTTTGGGACTGACACAAGTCAAATACAGTGTAACCAACCATGGTCATAACAAGTCTCCTGTCCTAATAAATCTCATTTTCTCTCAGATGGGGCTATATACATTATTTTCCTTCTCCAACAGATTCAGTATAGGAAAGGTTTACTGGATGATACTTCTTCATATTTTTCATTTTATCAGGAGATAAATCTATGAAGAAGAACTTTTTTGCATTTTATGAATCAAAACTATTCTCAGCTTATAATTTTCACAATAATCCTCACCTGTGACAGCTCATAGTGATGGTTGAGGGAATATGCTGGAAACTCCTCAAGCCAGCTCTGAAGACTCCCAGCATGCAACAGGTTCAAGGCACTTACATAAGTCAAATAACCACCAAAGGTCAAACAAAGTCTCCAGCCCCTGCTAAGCCTAATTTTCTCTCAGATGGAACATTATGTTTATTTTTTTTCATTCCCAACAGATTCACTGGAAGGAAATGTTTACTGAATATTTCTTCATGATATTTTATTTGGAGATAAAGCTATGAAGATGCTTGGTTAATAATATTCAAAATAATTCTCACCTGAGAGAGCTCTTAGTGATGGTTGAGGGAATTTGGAGGGAACTCATGACACAAAATGTCAAAATAACCACCCAAGGCCATAACAAGTCTCTGGTTCTGATAAGCCTAATTTTCTCTCAGATAATACTATACATATATTCTCCATCAGATTCAATGTAGGAAAGGTTACCTGAATGATATTTCTTCATATGCTCGACTGATAACTTTCACAATAATCCTCACCTGCGACAGCTCATAGTGATGGTTGAGGGAGTACGCAGGGAACTCCTCCAACCAGCTCTGAAGACTCCCAGCATGCAACAGGTTCAGAGACTCGGCCGTCGGCGTGAAGTACGTCAGAACCACAAACAGCCTTGACAGTCTGGAGCTGAGACTATGGCAGGACACGCCACTGCCGACCCCCTGCGTCCCGGGAGGATAGCATGTGGTGATGAAGTTCATCTTCTCCAGGGAGTAGTGCGAGAGGTTGTCGCGTTGGTAGATGCTGCCCTCTGCAATCAGCTGGCGAAGAAGCTCCAGACATGGTTGCTCACCTATAGACGAAAATCAGGAATATGAGGGATTAATCTTGTGAAAATCAGATTTGCAAGCCTTTACAAATTTTTGATTATTAGTATTCTTAATGTAAGTTCATTGTTGACCACTCAGATGAACAACTTTTTATCACAAGAAAACATTTTGTATCAGCTTGTTGATTATCCGAATTCTAACCCACATATAAAAAAAAAAAAGAAAAAAAGGATTGGATGTAAAATAGCATGCCCCCCCCCCCTCTCCTCTGCTCTTCTGGACATGCACACAGAGCCAAAGGTGACCACTAACAGTGAAAGCCAGAATTCTTTGCTTACCTCTCACTATAATGCTAAGGTATCACTTTACCGTATCTATTGTTCTAAACATTTAGCTACACAGCTTAGGACAATGGGATCAAAGTAGAGTCACTGGACCAATATCTATTGCTAAAATGTACGAACCTTTATATTCAAAACAGGTAGCAAAAAATTGCATATTCGGCATGATTTCCTCTATGCTTAAACAATATTGGAAGACACCATAGACAGGTGGTCGCTATAAAACTAGTTTCACTGTACCTGTGGTCTTCTCCATTCCAGCACAATTCAGATCATCAATGAAGAAGAGGGGGTCAGTAGCGATCTGTCCAGGCTTAGCTGGCTGGGAGCTACCGTTGACGGTGCTGCGTTGGCGAAGCTTACTGATTAGCATATTCTCCATGGTCTCACAGCCCATGACTGGGGACATGGACATCGATAGGAAGTGATGCCTTGGCTGCACCATGTTCTGGGAGAAGAGAAATAGGAATTGAAATAAAATGAGTTGAAAATCATGACAAAATTTTAAGCAAAGGCTCAATTATTCATTTTATTTTACTTATTTCTATATAATCATATATTCATCCTTTCATTCTTCATTTCTTTAATTCATTCATTGTTCCTTTCATTCATTCATTTGTTTTTTCCATCCATCCATCCATCCATCCATCCATTCATCCATCCATCCACCCATCCATTCATCCATCAATCCATCAGTTCATTCAGTCAGTCAGTCAATCATTCCATTTATTCATGCATTCACTCGTTTGTAATATATCAATTCTTCATTAATTCCATCATTCATTTATCAACCCATCAATACATCCTTTATTTCAATGAATTATTACTTCAGTCATCCATTCATCCAGTCAGTCATCCATTCGTTCAGTCAGTCAGTCAGCTGTTCATTCACTCATTCATCCATCCATCTTACCTATGCATCTAATGAGCCATTCAACAATTTAGTCATTCAATCACTCATTCCTCCATTCCCAGATCCCATGGCAAAGACATGTACAGTGACCACAGTGACTGCGCTTTGGCCACTTATCGTTGCAAGAGACTTGTTTCCATACCATTCCAAATTGCCAATTTGCAAGTAAACTTCCAATGACTTCATTTAGTTAGATGTTACTAATGATAATATTGTTACTGACCTGAATAAGAGCAGTCTTGCCGATCCCTGGAGCTCCAGTCAAGAGAATGGGCTGGTTAGCTCCGGCTAGCGTGTCCAGTAGATGAAAGTATCTCTCCGCCTATTCAACAAGAACAAAGAAAAATAAATGCATTTCATCACAGAGATGTCAAAAAGCTGTGTTCAAAATCAAACTAACCCGAATCTTGTATAACTCTATGAGGCAATCCCATAAAAACTTCACCCCATTTAACATCTACTCCATCCTCTTTCTTTAATTCATTATCTCCTCAAGCTTTAATCACCTGAGACCTATTAAATATGTAAAATAAACTGAAAATTGGTCTCTTCTATGGAGAGCTGGACGTGATCAACGTGCACGGAATTCTCCAATAGGATATCATGACGGTAATATCAGTTTTCTCATTGCAAATGTTGTTACAAGAACCACTATTCTAGACGAAAAATTTAGTTTTAGAGAGAGGAGCAGTACTTTATAATTTGAAATTCCACTCAAAATGCTTTAAATATGAATTAGAGTAGCATAATACTGGTAGATACCTCAGGAGTGACAATAAAGTTTGCATTGATGGTCCTCATTTTGTCACGATTACAATCGGCCCAAGACAGCAGGATGCCCAGGTTAGAGTCGATGTGGATGTCATAGACACTGCCCTCTTGAGGTAGGATGATGTCATGTGTGGCACGGCCAAGGAGCTGACGGGCGAACTGATCAAACATCTCAGCATGCCTAATATGAGGATATAGCATTCACATTTGCATAAATCTTTTTTTTGCGTGTGACAAAAATGATTACCCGCACACAACATTCTTGACTGAACTTCCTATGTAAACTTATTATGACTCGTCTCAATGGAATGCAGTATACCTTCAATTGAGCTTTTATTCTTGGGGTATACTAAAAAGTAGGTTTGTTGGGAGAGGCTATCTGCCAAGCAATCAAAGAGCATTAGTCATTATCAACAAAGGGTGAGGATAAGTATCTTTCTATGAATATGTGGAAATCTTCTCAGGTAATTTTTCCAAAATAATTTTGAAATCAAGGATTTCATCTGTAATTTATCTTGACCAATAAAATAAAATCTCTTTCAGGAACAAAAGGAGATGTCTTCCAGAATCAATCACATTTTTACAAATGAAGGATGTGTCATGGTTGCTATAATGAACGCAAAGCCTTGCCTTACCTGTCATGAAGATGGCCGCCAAACCCCCAGACATAGGCAAACGTGAACATGGATGTTAGCAGGGTTGTCTTGTTTGCCGTTCTTGACATACTAGCTACACTCAGAGATGGAGTGGGTGCCGGGGTAGAGTTCGGACGAGGCGTTTTCCTCTCATCTGGAAAGAACACAAGAGTACATCATGAGCAATAAAATCCAAGTATTTCTATTTCTATCATTATGAAACATGTTTGTGTTCAGGCAATATTTCAGAGTTTCAAATTTATTCAGCAATTTCAGCAGTACCTCAATACTTTCCCCTCTACTCTATAACGATCATTTGTGTTCATCAAAATCATCTCAACTATTGAACCAAAATTGCTCTGTATAGACACATAAATTCACTAGATTATTTGACTAATATTCTTATCTGGATGCAACAATATGTAGATAGATAGTAATTTGTGACAAGTGGTTACAATAGACAGGTGGAATTTTTTTACTGTAGGCTTATTGTAATAAGTTCTTACCAAGTTTGCTCTCACTTGGAGCAGCAGACGCATTCCCGTCCCCTCTCTCCCTGACCAGATGGTGATCACACATGGCTGTGAAGATTCGTAGGAAGGACCCCACCTCCCTTATCCCGTTCCCCATCCCTTGGCCTCGTCCTCCCACAGTGGGGAGGTCAGAGTCTAGGGCGGAGACGCAGTGGGTGTGTGAGAGGAAGTCTAGTGTGCGGGAAAAGGTGTCATCTATCATGTTCTGCAGCAACTGCAAGCTGAAAAGAAGAATAACAATAAGGATTACTAAAACCAAAAGTAATGATAATTCAATTTTTTTCTCTAAAAACTCTATACTCTAATAAAACTAAGTTGCATTCATGCCGTTTTATGGATGTTATTCAATATCCAACTACTTTAGCTAGATTTACCTCAATTTCTTCATCACATCTCTTACAGATCAATATCTCTTGTGTTGTTTTTAAAAAAAGTCTTGTTTCATATTAAACATCTTTAAAAATTGGCCACCCTGCTTCTCTCTAATTTACCAACTGTTGCTGATCTCCCAGAGAGACTGTGCTCCTGAGAACCAAGACTCTACCAGGGACTTCCAGCTGACCTTGTTGGAGCCAAAATGGATCACCGCACATCGTGACATGATGGCTGGAGATGCAGCCTGTGATATCTTATAATTTACCCCCCCCCCCCCC
>BQKZ01001388.1:108757-119248 GCA_036244855.1 Temnopleurus reevesii
TTCACTGTTTAAAGAGATAGGTTTTGATCAAAGAACAAAAAGTTCGTTCCAGAGAGCAGGGGCGATGACTGAATAGGCGCGGTCACCATTCTGGGTGAGGGTGCAGGGTCCAGATATTATTCTGAGGATTCCTTTAAAGAATCTACATTGCACATGGCTTCTCTTTGGAATTACAAGGGCTACTTTGACTAGATGTATATTCAGGAAATGGAGTCACTACAATTCTTGGTCACAAAGTATCTTTAATTCAAGGATAACTGACTGGAACTGAAGTGGGAATTTCTACATTGTAACTGAAAATAACAATGCAGACAATCATACAAATTTGCATTCTAAGCAGATACAGAATATGTTATACATGTAGATGAAAATAATGTTGCAGCTCTACAACATCTGAAATTAATGAAGAAATGAAAAAATTTGAATGGTTAAAGCTAAGCATGAGAGATATGTAGGTAGTATGTCATACCTTACACAGTGATATAATATCGATTATAACTGATATATGAGTGAGCTGGGCTAGTCTATGCATTAATGTACTAGGGCATGCAGTTAATCAGTGATAATGGATGACAATTACAAACCTCCATACATAACTGTAAAATAAAAATGTTAAAAAAGACAAAAATAGCTAATTCATTACGTTCACAATATTATCATATATCTTGACCGTATTGCTATAGTTATATTCATATGTGTGTACATGTCTTTAAGCATGGATTTATATAAACATGAATTAAATTCAATGTTATCTGAGTGTAAGCAGCAATTTTTGTATTCAGGTAAACATATTTCAATTACAGACAAGGCAGTGATCATTTAAAATTTGTAAGCAAAATGGATTAATGTAAGTTCATGAGTCAATTAGCAAATATCATGGAAATAATGGAAATAATTGTGGATCTACTTTCATAAGAATGTCAGTAGACTTTGCATGTCAGTATATTTTAAACATGTATTTATTTTTCTCAATTCATATCTTTCATGAAATTTTAGAAAAGCTTGCAAGCGTCTTACATTTATTACAATGATGTAACCATAATCAACTAAACAAAACTGATATAAAATTATTTTTGAACAATTTTACAACAACATTTTCACATGGAAAATGGATCCCATAAACAATATGCAAATTGTCATGGTATTCTTTTGCAGTTTTTTTTTCATTTTTTTTTTAATTGTAGAAATACGTGCAGAACCGAGCTACGTAGTATACTTTTCCGTTTTGAGAAATCTCTTTGTCTCTCTCTTTAATTAATGTTTTGGATTAAATTGAAGTATTTATCCTAGCTCAGACATGTTGAGGTGAGAGTTTAGTGCTATGATTTTGAAAACTCACCTGGTCCCTGCATCTCGACAAAAAGCGGCACTATCGATATGTCTCTGTCATAGTGATCTTCAGGGGTGTATTGAGCCTTTGAGATGGAGTGGCGTCGCTTGCCAAACTGGCCCACCTCACACCCCTCTTCACTGTCTCCCAACACATCGTCAAATTTGGATGGTCCATGTGGCTCCTACATGTGTGGAAGCAAGGATAAAATAAAAAGAAGAAAATAAGGTTTCACTTCATGACTATGTGGAATTCATTTCACAATTATTTAATAACTTGTGTAGCATTTCATCCATATTTCATTGTTTATTGTCTGAAAATGTACATTTGATTATTGGGTGTATATAAATAAAGGAATATATAATCAAATCAAAATCCAATTTCGTAAACTAGTCAATTAGTTTTATGATGATTTATTTTCCATGGAGAAGACAATCATAAAAAAAATGATAATGCCAATATATATACATGTAGCCTGTAATCTAATCATAATTACTTCAATCTCCTTGTGCTATTGGGCAATGCAGAGTAAACTAATAAAAGTGTGGTTCTCGCAGCGCTGGCAGCATTTGTTACTTGTTTGAAAACTCAGACTCTGTAATATCTCCTTATCCACTTGCTCATTACAACAGCTTGCATATTAAAAAATCAAGGTGATTTAACCATAAGTGCCAAATTTAGGGTCCAACACGGGATTAGAACTAAAATAACTACCTAACTCTCCTAGACTCAATAATAATAATGAAAATGGTAAATATAAACATTTATAAAGCACCGTTTCATGACATTGAAAGTGCATTGAAAGTGCAATAAGTTCAGAAGATTTCAGAAAAACATAAGGAAACTTGAATGGTGACACTTAATTAAATCTTTATCTCAAGCTATATTGAACTTACAGTCGGTGATGCTGGGAATGTAGATGGTCGTTGGGTATGGTTATCATCCTTGACTTGATAGGAATGCAGGGTTGCTAGCGAGTGTCTCCTCTTTGGACTATATTCCGGAATCTTTATGAAAGAAAGATGGTAATGCAAATTGTATGATAATCATTTTGGAGAATAAATTATCATTAACTATTTAATTCATTTATTTTTTCACTCATTCACAAATTTCACTAATTCAGAAATTTCTTATTATTCATAAATCCCTTCTAAAGACTAGCTCTCTAATTGATAGCAAAAAATGTCTTATCTTCACCATATTATCTCATTCACTGATACAACTTCTGACTCAAATACATTCACTTCCCCCAACTCATCTGCACAAATATTTATGAGCAAATTCATACTTAGAACCAGCTCACTCATCAGCAGTTTAACTGACTAACCTTTCAAATCACCCACAAAAACACTAAGAGGGTGTTGTTCAAAAGTTGCAATTGATCGCAAGTTGCAGTTGATCCGAAAGCGCCAATGAAAATCATTGTTTCATGTGCATCTTGTCAAATGCCCATACCGCGCACGAATAAAAATGCGTGTTACAATTTGCAAAGTTGCAGTTTATTCTTAACAACAGCCCCTAACTCACTTAAAATTTACTCAACAAAATTACCTATCAAAAAAATGTACACTCACTCAAATACTGACTCATACACTTGCTCAAAACCCCTATCACTCCTTCATTCCTCTCTTATCGATGAACAAGATACCTACCTTATAGTCGTGCTTGCTTGCTCCTTTATGGCTATAGAGGGAGTTGGTATCTTGTAGGATGTGATACGCTTGACACAAATACTCCAACTGTTGACTGATCACAGCCATTAGACCTGAAATGGGAAAAATATGTATTGGATTAATGCTTGTGTCTCAAATCTGCTCTATTACTCTGCCACCCTGCCTATTCTCCAACCCGTCCCTGCTCCTTTCTTTGTCTCCTTTTCTCTTCATCATCTTTTCGCAAATAACTTTATCTAGCTCTTTCTATTTCTTTATAATTTCTTTTTGTCTTTCTTTCTCTCTTTCTTGCGCTCTCCCACTTCTTTCTCTTTCTTTCTTGTTCATCTTCATTCTCATCTCCCTCTTTTGTTTGTTCTTTCTCTCTCTCTCTCTTTCTTTCTTTCCCTTTTCTCACTTGAACTCCCTCTCTCCATGTTTCTTTATGATTTAATTCCCATCTTTTCTCCTGAGCTAGTTTTTAATAAATTAAGCATTCCTTATGATAACAAACTCTTTCTTAAAGATTGCAAAGTATGCTCACCATGTGTCATTCTATCTGTGTTATCCAGAAGCAACCAGGAGCCACTCTGAACTGCCCCAGATAGGAATCTGCTGACAGTCACAATACTACTGTCCGTGGCACAATCCAACCTTACAAGGTTCTGACCCATAAACTGCAAAGAAAGATGGTTATAACAAAGAGGATCATTAACCGATAGTCAAAATACATCAACACAATAAGTATTCACAAGATTCTGCCATATAAACTTACTTACTTAGACGTACACTGTAGTAGCCCCCACATCATCTGACACATGAGGCGGTCTGCCCGCCAAAAACTGAAGAAATGAAAATGTAAACACTTCTCAAGACCTTTTTGCCCTCTTTTTTTTTAATTGTTTCCTTTACATCTCATTTGGAAGGTTTGAATTAACTTGCAGGCCAATATTTCTGAAAAAAAAGTTTCAGGTGTCATTTCATGAGAGGGGGCACCAAAAACCAGTAAAGTTCCCCCCCCCCCCCTCTCACCCCCTCACTCGAAAAACAACTCCTGGATTTATGCAATCATGTAATAATGCAATAGTCTCTCCTAAACATTTCATGAAAATTTCATGAGATAGAGATAGATGTTTAGTACTGCATTATAACTAGATAAAGCTAGAATCAGTGATACTGATATCGCAAAGTAGGCTGATTTGGCTAGAATCTCCATTCCGAGCACTTGGAATAGTACAGCATCCCCATCCAACAAAACATTTACATCTTTGACTCACATTGGCTAGTTCCTTGACCGTCTCCGTCTTACCAACCCCACTAGGACCGATGACCGCTCCACACTGCCTCTGTCTCATGGCAGCGGTCAAGCTCATATGACAGCGATCGGTCAGCGGAGTAGCCACAAGGCGTGGTCCAGGACCCAGATACTCATGTCCGTAGGGGAAGGTGGCACCCAGCTGGGACACTCGCAAAGGACCAAAGGCAAAGCCAGTACCAACTACAGTCTTGGTGCGAGGTCCAATGGGTGCTTCTGTATAAAAAGGAATGATTTTAAAGATTTACAAAAATGCACGTACATAATATCAAAGTTAAATTCCTTGCAAGAAATGTGCGGGTTGAATTCACATAACTTTGAACATGTTGCAAATGTTTTATAATTGATTTGTATATTTTAAGATAGTTTTTCAAAATCAGTGATTGCAGTCCTAAAACATAACAAAGAAAAGTGAGTTTGCTATTCTTTACAATTCTAAATTGGGAAAATACTATAGGGAATGTTCCATTTCTGACATGAAAATGTATAATTTCTTAAATAAAACTTAAATGGAATGCATCGTACATTACATGAGGTCAGGATTACCACAATGTATAGAGACGAATTCCAAAACAAGGAATTCACTATTTTTAGTTCTGAGACAATGCACACATTCAAACAAATTAAAAGTAAAGATCACTAATGCATAATAAAACTTCCATTTGCCTCTCCACATCATAACTTCCTTCAGTTGTTTAACTATGACTCAAATTATTATACAATGGTGTTTGAGTTTTGATTATACTTTACCTCGAGTCTGTGGTTTAGTTGTGGTAGTCATAGAGAAATCATCAGTAATGACAGATTTGGCGGCTTCACTCTTCCTCCCACTCTCCTGAGTTGGATCTACAACAGACTGAGCGCACATAATCATCTTGAAATCCATGTCGTAGCGGAGCACCTTACGCCAGTCAAAGTACTTGGACGAGAGCTCTCGTTTCTTCAGGAGATCTGGTGGTGTGAGTAAAAATGTTTAAAATCAGTTTACTGGGAACAGATATCAAGATAACGAAATCAGCAAATCTTATGTCTTTTATTGATAAAATGACAAAAATAGCAATAAAAAGATGTACAGTACAAGATACTATAAAATTCATCATACACCATTATGTGGAACAGATTGTTTGGGTTAGTCTGTAAAATTTTATGTACTATAAATATTCCTGAATTTATATTAACAAAGTTGCATCATGACATTCAATGAGAATATGAAGTCGAGTCCTCATTCTCAACACAAACATATAGCAGTAAAGATTGTCTCATTACCTTCAACGATATCTCGATGGTGCATGCCCTGTTCGATCAATGAGCCAATGAGAATCTGAAGACGAGCCCCTGACTCTGCCTCCGCCTGTGCTTGACAGTTATCTCTCAGGATCAGACTGTATTGATCAAGACGCCTCTGCAATTGATCCCTGTAAGGTAGAAAAAATAACAGAAAAAATGTTAACATTAAAGCTGCACGTAAAGTTGAAATATGACTGTGTGGGAATCCATAACTCAGTACATTGGAGGGAAAGTATGTATTATGTCCAAGAGATTCAATTTCAAGTTAGGGTTTTTCCCCTAATTGAATGTTAATCTAATACAAATTTAAAAATTGCGATACAGACAATTTGTATTGTGCAACAATATATAAATAAATAAACAAATGAATAAATGAACAATTATTAAGTATCTTACAAATGGCAAATATTAACCATTTACCCAAAGAATAGTGATATGCAATCTCAATGAAAGAATGGACTGCCAAATTTTGTTACAAAATCTGGCAAAAAAGTACAGTTGGCATTTCTGCTTCGTCCAGGGGCCATCTGGTTCCATTAAGACTAGAATTTAATGGGAAATGGAAGTAAGAGGCAACCTACCATATATGTTCACGCTGATGCATATTGCCCTCTTTGACGGGCACCAGCCAGGAAGAAATATTTTTTCCAAACTGACTCCAATGGAAAGGGGGTGGATAAAAAAGAGATAATTTACCTTATATGCTCAAGCTGCTTCAAATCGCCCTCTTTGACGGCCGCATGCACATCCCGATTCCACAGCACCCCTTCCCCAGTAAGCACGCACTGGGAGGGGTATCGAAGAAGCCATTGAGAGAAGCTCTGACGAACGGCTTTCTTGAGTTCCTTCTCCATGTCGGGGTCAGCTGAAGGATTCTTTTCAAGAGCACTAAGCTCGGATAGGATATCCCCGGTCACAGTACCTATGAGAAAATGATATTTGATTGTAAATGAAATCCTTCTTTAAATCTACTCGCAATATCAACTCTCAGTAAATTTGAAACAATCCCCTATAAGTCGGGTTTGGCTGAAGGGTTCTTTTTAAGTGCACTGAGCTCGGATAGGATATCTCAAGTCACTACACCTGTAGGGAATACAAAATATGTTCGCAAATGAAATCCTTATTTGTAGCTATTCAGAATGATAACTCATCATGAATATGAAAAAAAAAGACATGTGCAGTAAATCTGGGTTGTTTCACAGCTCATGCAGAGCGGTAATCACACACGTGATTTAATTTGATTTTCATATAAATTTAATCATAAATAAAAGGAGTCACAAAACTTCATTACATGAATCTTTAATCAGAACAAGAATTTTTAGGCCTCTTTTCATTCTCTTTTTTTCTATTTTGAGAAAGAAAACAGTTGAGAGACTTATTTGTTGCTATGTCAGGCAAGCCTCAGGCAAGTTTTCAGGTTGTCACAAACAACCTTAGTGTGCAGAAGACACATACAATTTGCATCTATTAGTAACCCCGCCTATTGTTGGTTAACTCACTGCCCCAGTTTCTTGAAAAGTCCAAGAGGGAAAGTTTACCTTCTCGTAGTCTTGATTCCAGGCATGAATGCAGAGTGTTTCCCATAGTAGTTTTGATGGAAACCTCCAACGCATTGAGCCAGACCGGTGGAGATGGTTTTGATGCAAGAGGAGTGATCAGGCTCAGACGCTCACCAAGAGAACCTCGTAAGGCTGTCACCTCAAGCTTATCAGCTATGAAAGGGAATAATTCACGTAGAGACGATCAAAATAAAAATTCTTGAAAAATGTATTGCAAATGAACAGAGAACTATAGTTTATCATGCAGATGATAAAATTTGCATTTAATAGCTGAAAACAAATTGGTAGGAATAAGGTCATTATAGAGTGTGATTTTTCAGAGCTACCATCCTTCAGTAATATGGATTACATGAATTATTGAATAAATGAGTGATAAGGAAATAGTGTTGCTGTCGAGCAGCCGCACCTGCAGATTTTCTCTCCGAAAGGTTTTTATTCTTATTTATGTTTTACTCTGTAAATTTAAATCATTTGGCGCCATAAGTGGATTTGGCGCCATATAAATCATATATATTATTATTATTATTACTATTAGCTGCAACGATTTTTAATCAATAAACCATTTTTCCATCAATCAATCCATCATGAGAAAACATTTAGTTTGGTTATACATATTTATGACTTGTTTTATAATCTAAATACAAGTAAATATTCCAGTACATTTCAACAAAAGTAAACTCTGGACAAGTTCATTCAGACGTGGGGTCCATTACACATGTCTAAGAACAACAAGTGAAACGCCGCCTGGCAGTCTCGCCTGCATTGCGCAATTTGTAAATTATAGCAATATGCTTTTGACATATTTCTATAGAGATGGTTCAAGTTTGATGAATATTGGCCAAGGAATTTTGAAATAAAAGCCAAGGTTAAGTTTTCAGGTTAAGATTTTGGAAATTTGACCTCAGATGACATTTGACCTCAACGTTGCCCCAAGAATTGCTCTACATTATTTGGGCTACCCAATGGACCTATTGTGCAAGTTTGATGAAAATCAGAAAAGGGGTTTTGAAATGAGAGCCAACGTTAAGTTTTCAGGTTAAGATTTCGGAAATTTGACCTCAGATGACCTTTAACCTAGATAATGACCTTAAAAGTGATCTGCACTAATTGGGCCACCCAATGGACCTACTGTGCAAGTTTGATGAAAATCGGGCAAGGGGTTTTGAAATGAGAGCCAANTGTGTTTCCCATAGTAGTTTTGATGGAAACCTCCAACGCATTGAGCCAGACTGGTGGTGATGGCTTAGATGCAAGAGGAGTGATTAGGCTCAGACGCTCTCCAAGGGAACCTCGTAAGGCTGTCACTTCAAGCTTATCAGCTAAGAAAAGAGAATAAGAAAAATATTAGAGATGGTCATCATAAAACGTCTTTGAATATTTGCATTGGGCATAAACCTTAGAAGAACCTCAGTAGAAGTGTTCATGCAGATATGAATGACAAAATTTGCCTTCAATTTCTAATGCCCAATATGTGACTGGGGCAGTAGCACAAAGAACTTTGGTCCAACTACTAGGAAAATGTCATTATAAAATGAACATTTTTTTCAGAGCTGCCAACTTTTTGGAATATAGATGCGATGCATTACTATGTACAACCTCACAAGTAAATGGCATGAAAACAAAATGCTTTTGTTCTTTCTGTAAGTAGAACACATCTGTTTCAACAATTTGCAACCATCTTGGCAATAGCCAATAACCATTAAGGATTAGAAAAAAGTTATAAATAAAGGCTATAGTGTCATAGATATTCAATGTAGAAAACTACATTTGCACACATTACGGTTATGCTTACAACTTGTTGTGTGCCTCAGATATGCCCAAATAATAACCTCTATGAAGTATTTTGGTCGAATGTAGTCCAGAATATTTAATTCAAATAAAAATCTAATTCATCTTGACACCAACGGTATCGCGATACTCCTAGCGTATTCCGGTATCACACACACACACACAAAAAAAAAACATAAGAGCACATACAGTGCGCACTTCAATACACCGCCACACCATGCGGAATATGCACTGAGAGAGATTCTTGTGCTATTGGTCAACGAGGGGTTAACGGCTGTTTTGAATTTTGAACACATGGTGAATTAGTTCGAGGCCCGAATAGAAGAATTATTATTGGAATAACTATAAATGCGCCTATCATGACCAATCTTTGTGCTTAATTGATTGGTGATAAGTTCTAACATTTAGTACTCTTCAACATAACACAACAATCTTGGAAAGTCAAATTTTAGGTGATAAGTTCTAACATTTAGTACTCTTCAACATAACACAACAATCTTGGAGAGTCAAATTTTAGGCTGCAAAAGAAGTATTCTACCTTTAAGGTTTATAAAAACAGCTCCAGAACGTTGGCATGCTTTTTATTAACCAAACAAAAATTAAATTCTCACCATTCATGAACAAATCCAGTGCACTCATACCCTCCTCCTCCGAGCTGGATGGAACCTCAAAATCCAACTGACGCACCCCTGGAAACATCGCCCTCACATGAGAGGTCCACTTGGTGCGGTCCATGTAGTTTGAGAAGAGATCTATTAGTTCATGGTTGCTCAGGAAGGAAAGGCGTGGATACTTCTGACGAGCCGTCTCAAGAGAAAATTTGGTGGTGGAGTACGGATTGAGGTTGGCTAAGATTTCATCCTGACATATAGAAAAGAGAACAGAAAAAGTAGGTTAGACTGATCAATGAAGTTGGATAGGAGATCTATTAGTTCATGGTTGTTGCCTAGAAAGGAGAGGTGGGGGTACTTCTGATGAGCCGCCTCGAGGAAGAACTTTGTGGTGGAGTATGGATTCAAATGGATTCACAAACTGTTGCAGCAAAGTTTACAAACTCAGATTCACCACGATTTGTTTGAGTTTATACCAGGTAACCCATCTCTAATTGCATCCATTGGTCTACATGCAGCATGCTCAATATATTTCTAGCAATCAACAGCATACACATGCTGCTCAACAACATGCCTGATAAGGCAATCAGATCCATGCTTACTGTAGAGTGAGAAAAGTAAAGGTCTCAGGACAGATCCTTGTGGGAAACTGAAGTCCAATATCACACTGATGTTATAACTCAGATATGATCTTGTTAAGCTTCATGCATTAGCTCTTTAAAAAAACCTAGCTCAAGTGCTGCTGGTAATGATGATGATGATGATGATGATGATGATGATGATGATGGTGATAATGAGGATGATGATTATGATAGAGGTGATGATGATGATGACGAAGAAGATGATGAGGATAGATGTGGTGGTGGTGGAGGTGATGATGATGATGATGATGATGATGATGATGATAGTGGTGATGGTGGTGGTGGTGGTGGTGGTGGTGGTGGTGGTG